>CM021748.1:5413802-5496947 GCA_011075105.1 Heteronetta atricapilla
GGGCCCTTGGACATCGCCTCCCGCCGCCGCCGCCGCTCCCGCCGTGGAGACCTTTATTATTCACTCTGCGCGGTCCGCACGGAGGGAGCCCCGCGCAGGCGCCGCCGCCGCCATTGCCGCCCCGGCGGCGCGGGGCAGGCTGGGAGTTGTAGTCCCGCCGCCCGCGCGGGTTCTGCCGAGCCGGGAAGCGGTTTCCGGGCGGAGGGACTACAAGTCCCAGAGGGCCTCGCGCGGGCGGTGGGGGAGGCCGCTTCCTGTCGCGCGGGGGGCGCTGGGGGTTGTAGTGCGGGGGGCGGAGGGAGGGCGCCCCCGGGCGGTGGGGGGGCTCGGGGCGGCGGCCTCCCCGCGGGCCTGGGCGCTGCAGGGAGGCGGAGGAGGAGGAGGAGGAGGAGGGGGAGGAAGGCCCAGGGAGCAGCGGGCGACCTACCTGCGAGCAGGCGACACGAGCCCCGGGGGGGGGCTCCAGGTTAAGCCCAGGCCTTGCCCAGGGCCTGGCCCCGCTGCCCCCGGAGCCCGGAGGTTCCATGAGGAGCCCCCGGCACCGCGGCGTCTGCCCCAGCGGGACGGGACGGGACAAGGCAGCACCTCCCGGGGACTTTGCTCTCATGGCTGCCACCCGGGCCGGCTCCGCTCGTGTGGTGAAGGGCAGCAGGAGTTTCTGTGGCAAACACCCCCCCTTTTTTTTTTTTTTTAAGCTTTGCCAGCGTTGAGCAACGTTAATGATAAACCTTGGGGCCAGGTCTGCCTGCTGAGCTGCGGAGGACAGGAAGGTCTTTAATTGCCACCCAGGCTCGGCATCTCCCGTGGGCAGGCTCTCACCGGGGTCACCTAACAGCGAGCTCTCTGCCTTTGCAGGATTATCCGGATGGGACCGACACCGTGCCCGTGGCACAGCCCCCACGGCAGGCTGCAGCGCCGCGATTACGCAGCTTGTGGTCAAGCAGGACAACTTCTCAAAGTCGGTCTGCGTGGAAGGATGTCACGTAGCGTCTCCATCCATCTACACCCCTTTGGGTCAAAGGTGCAGGCGCTGTCGGTGATGAACCTGCAGGAAAAACCTGCTCAGCTAATAACACTGCCGCTTGGTGCGCAGGGATTCGGAAGTCACTGACTCGAGTCACCGTGTGCTGCTGTTTACTTGACAATCTGGTGCGGACGCTGTTTCCTCTTATGTTTTCGCAGTCAGGAAAACTCAGCAGAGGAAAACTGCCAAGCGACAGAAACGTTTAGGATACGCCAGCTAAGTGTGCCCAGGGTGCGCTTAGTTCTGTCTGCGCGCACATCTTGGTCAACGCGTGTTCATTGACTCGCCTTTGCTCTCTACGCCTTTCCCTCATCCTCTGTTTAACCTAACAGGACGCACAGCTTTTCCCCAGCCTTGATTCAAAGAGAACGAAAATCAAAAGTATCTAAAATTAGAAGCGTAATGCAATCATCGCTCCAGAAACATGGGAGAGGAAATACCTGAGGAGCAATGCCTCTCAACTCCCGGTAACAAACGCCCAGCACCAGTCCCCTCACATTAGCAAGAGCGCGGTATGCTTTTAAAAACACCAAATTTAAAGGCTGCGCAGTTTCCAGAACAGGTTTCTGGATTTCTTTCTCCTAAGCACGAGCAACTCAGCCCAAAGGGGAACTCTTTTATTTCAGGTCTCAATTTTCCAAACCACGTAAGACGCCAATGACTGTTTACACACGCCTCCCGGGTCATCCCATTGCTGTGCTGCTTTTTGTCTCCAGCGAGTAATTCACGTTTTTCTTCACGGAGGGAAAAATCAACCTGAAAAAGCGATCGGAGATCCGGGGGGGATGCGCGGGAGGCGACGTCCCCCCGGCACCCCCTGCCCTGCCGCGCGTCGCGGTCCCGTCGCACCACGTTGGCGTGCGTTTCCTCGACTCACCGGGGCAGAGAAGCGAACGAGACGCACGCTCCGTACGTGCGGCGGCAGCCCTGCTCTGCCCGCCGCACCGGGCGTTGGCCTGAGGGACGCGGGCGTTCGGGGAGGATGCAAAACCTCGCGCAAAGCCTGATGGCAGCTGCGCGCCGCTGTGCCGAGCGCGCGGGTACCTTCGGGAGCGGCTGTCGAGCAGGCGGCTGTTTGCGTTCGCTCCATGGGCTGCACGCTACAACCGCGGGGCATTTGGGACCTGTTCTTCCTGCCCATGGCACCCTTCCCATGGGGGCAGGGACCGGCCCCCACCCCCAGCGGCTGCTCCGACTGTCACGAAGTAACGAGGCGCAGCAAGCCGCAACTCTGGAGGTAGCGACCTGCCCCAGGAGACACGGTGCTTTGACCTAATTGCTGTTATCCTCCTCGATGCTACCAGCAGGGATGAGGGATTCCGGCTTCCCACACTTCCCCCAAACTTTACAATTGGTGTTGGAAGTTTGAAGGCGCCCAGCGAGGCGCGTGGGAGCCCGGTGTCAGGAGGAGAGCCGTGGTGGTGCCAAGGGACGTGGCCTCGAGCCCGCGCGTGCTTGCACACGCACACGTCCCGGGGCGACGTTCCCACTTGGCACTGAGCATCGCACCGATCCCCCTCACCTCCTGGCAGGCCCCACAGCAGCAGAAGTGTCCCAATCCCCCCCCAGACCCGGGACGAGCCCTTCCAGCCCCCCCAAACCCTGCCGTGACCCCAACAACAGCGGGTGACAAGCGCTGGCGGCCCGGCCACGCTGCGTGTCCGTACCATGGGCACACGCTGCCGCCCGGGGCAGCCCCCTGGTGCTCGCACCCCCCCTCTGCCACCTCTCCGGCCTCCCCCGGCCCCGGGGCCCAGCGGCTGCGGGTCCCCCCACGGCCGGGGGGGGGCACAGCGGGACCCGGGCACCCCCCGCGGCCCGGCCCCGCCGCTCGCAGCCGCCGCTAAAGGCGCTTTCTGGCGGGGCCGAGGGGCGGGCGGGCCGGCAGGCGGCGGGGCCTCGTAGCCCCCCCCCGAGGCAGGGTGGCCCGGCGGGGCCGGGGGTAGCCCCGGTAGCCCGGTGGCCCGCAGCCGCTCGCCCCGCTCCTATTGACTTCCCATTGTGGAGCTTTGCAACAAAGGGTAGGATCCAAACCGTGCCCCGTTTCGTCCAATCAGCGCGCAGAGCGCCCGCCTGCCGCCGATTGGCTCCTTGGCGCTCCGCGCTGCCCAATCAGCCGCCTACTTTAACATCCAATCAGCGGCCGGGCGCTCGCCCAATCGGCGGCGAGGAACCGGAGCACGGCCTTTGTGTCTCGTGACGCCACGGCGCCGGCGGAGGTCCCGGCCAATAGGACGGCGCGCTGCTTTCGGGCATTGTGAGGTCACCGCGCCGTGTGCCGCCCCCACTATAAAAAGCGGGTCCCCGCGGCGGGGAGGGCGCAGTGAGGGGGTGGCAGGCTGCGGAGCGGGTCGCGGTAGGAGCAGCGCAGGCTTCGGTGCGCAGCGAGACCGGCGCCGGTGCGTCCTTCTTCTCCGAGCGGTAAGCGGCGGCTATCGGGTGCGTTCCGCGGCGAGCGGTGGTGTCGTGCGGCTTGTTTTTTTTGGTATTTTCTTCATTTTTTTTCCCCGGAGCCTGGCGGCCAGGCCGGGCCTTGCCTACGTGCCCTGAGTCACGGCCGGGCCCCATCCCCCCTCCCTTCCTTCCCCTCCCTCCGGGGCGGCCCGGGAGGAAGCGGGAGGCGGCGTGACTCAGTCCGCTTCCCCCGGGGAGGGGAGCGGCCGGGCCGCGACGCGGAGAGCGGGGGCGGAGGGGGAAACCGTGACTCCTCCTCCTCCTCCCGGGGGAGGCCGCTGGCCGCCTGCCCGCCTCGGCGGCGGGGGAGGGAGGGGGCAGCCCGCCGGCATCTGCCGCTTCGGGGACGCGAGGGGGATGCCGCGGTGACGGGCCTGGAGGGTCGTGCCGGGACAGCTGGGCCCTGGCTTAGGCGTGCTTGTCTTCATAGGTAAGTGAAGAAAAATGGCCCGTACAAAGCAGACTGCCCGCAAGTCCACTGGGGGGAAAGCTCCGCGCAAGCAGCTGGCCACCAAGGCGGCCCGGAAAAGCGCCCCCTCTACTGGCGGCGTGAAGAAGCCTCACCGCTACAGGTAAGGCTGCCGGCACGGTACGGCCCGGCCTGCCGCTGCCCCTGCCTCGGCTCACCTGCTCCTCCTTCCTCCACCCAGGCCGGGCACCGTTGCCCTCCGTGAGATCCGTCGCTACCAGAAGTCGACGGAGCTCCTGATCCGCAAGCTGCCTTTCCAGCGGCTGGTCAGGGAAATCGCCCAGGATTTCAAAACAGACTTGAGGTTCCAGAGTGCAGCCATCGGTGCGCTGCAGGTATTGCTGGCGGCCTGCTGGGCCTCTGCGCTCGCGGTGCTGAGCATGCTTCGCTGAGGGTTTCTAACAACATTTCTTCTTGTCCTCTTGAAACAGGAGGCCAGCGAAGCATATCTGGTGGGTCTGTTTGAAGACACAAACCTGTGCGCCATCCATGCCAAGAGAGTCACCATCATGCCCAAAGATATCCAGTTGGCTCGCAGGATACGGGGAGAGAGGGCTTAAGTGAAGGCTGTTTTTATGGTGTTTTGTAGTAAATTCTGTAAAATACTTTGGTTTTAATTTGTGACTTTTTTGTAAGAAATTGTTTATAATATGTTGCATTTGTACTTAAGTCATTCCATCTTTCACTCAGGATGAATGCTAAAAGTGACTGTTCACATAAACCTCAGTGATGTGAGCCTTGTTGCTCAGGAGTGACAAGTTGCTAATATGCAGAAGGGATGGGTGATCTTTCTTGCTTCTCATGCATGTTTCTGTATGTTAATGACTTGTTGGGTAGCTAAACTTGTAAGGTACTAGAATTGATATAAATGTGTACAGGGTCCTTTTGCAATAAAACTGGTTATGACTTGATCCAAGTGTTTAACAATTGGGGCTGTTAGTCTGACCATACATCACTGTGATCAAATGTGGACTTTTTCAGAGGGTGAAACTACAAGTCTTAACCACAGTGTAACTTACAGTTTCCTAAAAACGTAAACCTGGCAGCTATAGAATACACTATGTGCATTTATAATAGCTATTTTATATATTGTAGTGTCAACATTTTTAAATTAAATGTTTTACATTCACATGTGAGGAGTCTTTGTCATTTGGTTTCTATGGGCTTGAAGCTTACTCCTGGCTCCAGTATGTTAGCAGTAGATGCGTGCAATACTGGACTGCTGCTGTGGCAACTCAGGCTGTCACCAGAACCAGAGAACTTGCCCTGGGCACCTTGAGCTTTTAGAAGCCTTGCTGTAGGTGGAGCCCTGTCAGAGAGCAGAGGAGGGGTAGGTGGACAGGCTTGGGCTAGGCTCCAGCTGCTTGCCTTCTCTGGGGGGAGTTTTGTTAAAGCATAACTGCTGAGGTGCAGCTGTACTGCTAAGCTTTTTTCTTCCCCTTTTGTACCTGTAGGGGAAGTTCAGGAGGTGTGAAAGCTGACTTGCCTGCAGTGGTACCCCCAGCCTCTACCCTCCTGGGACAGGGCTATGGGCTGGAGCCTGGGACACCTGTGTGGGGCTGAGGTGCTGGCTTCTGCCTCTCCCTGGTTTTGTGATGGTGCCCCATGACTAAGCCCCAGGTAATGGAGTAGCTATGCTGTAGCAGTGCAGGATGGTATGCAAATGTAAAAGCTAATTAGGCAACCTGAGTGCAGATGGGCTGCCTAGCAAACTGGAGAGGGCTGCTAGGCTCTCAGGCAGAGCCTCCTTTCCCAGCTAAGCTTTTCTGATGAAATAGGATTAGACACAAACCTTTGCTCCAGCCTGTTCCTCCAGGCTTCCTGCTAACATGGTTCTGGTTTTCTTAGTAGTGTCTCTGGGAACAGCCAGGCCTTACTAAGCTGTGGTATGGAAAAGCTGCTCAGACTACATCTGAAACAGGTAATTAACATTTAAATGGGAATTGCTAGACCGGCTATCCTCGCTTCTTAAAGAACAGGATATGCTGGTAAGGCTAAAGTTGAGACAGAAGTTGCACAAGGAAGTAGCTTAAGCTAGTCCATCTTGATTTATTTCAATAAAAAAAAATCCACAGAGAAAGAGGCACTGGGGGAGGAAGAAAAGGAGTTGTTTATACAACAGAGGAGGCAATAAGTCAACACTGGCCACGCATGCAATTGTTTTAAGACCGGATGCGTTTACAGCACTTCCTCCTACAACAACGTCCTGAAAGTACAAAAATACCGCTCCAACGCCAGGCACAGGAGCTGGACCCCGAGCCTCACCCAAGCAGCTGCTGCCCAGGGGCCAAGTTTTGGGCTAAGCCTGAGCTGGGACAGCAGAGCAGGGGGGAGCACAGGGCCTGAGCCAGGGCTGGCCCTTATCAGACAAACCACTCCGTGTGTTTAAATCCTGCAGCTGGAGAAACAAGTGCTCATTACCATGGGCTCTTACACAACTTCCTCAACACCCTTTCCTATCTGCTCCAAATGTACTTGGAACAAACGCGGCCCCTGGTTAGGATCATTATCTTAACTGCCACGGAGCTGCTAAAAATACGAGTTTAAGTGACCTAAGATTAGATTTTAAACAACCCTTTTCCTTACTGCTAAACCAGGAGGGAAAAAGAATTCATTGCACCTAAATTGTGAACTTCATTGTTTTCAAGGGCTGGCTGGAAGCTGAACAGAGGGGGCTGCCATCTCACGACCTTTAGCTGACTGCCTCAGGAGCTGCCTTCAGGATTTGGGGTAACAGCACAGGGAGGGAGCAGGGCTGCAGATCCCACACAGACCTCACAGGTGCCTCCTGCCAGGCACAGCCCCTCCAGGGGGACACTGAGCAAGGATGTCCCACAAGAAACCAGGGGTCGGGGGGGGGTGCCAGGAGCCACCTGACTTGGGAAGCTTGTACATAGGCTGGTTAAAAATAGGAACTGCAACTGATGGGATTTATTAATACTTAATCTGGTGTTAAATTGCAGTAGCAGGCAGGGCTCCTGGAGGAAAAGCATGTTGTAAAATAACATCCCTCGAAAACAAAGTTTCCTCCAAGTACTTAGTGGAAACAAGGAAACATCTGGGTATGCCTAGAAGCTGTTTCTTAAAATAATTGTCAAGCAGTTCTAAAGGAAAAAGAAAAAAGAAAAAACCTATCAAAGTATCTATTCATTTTAGTAATCTCAACAAAAGCAATTGTTAGATCTTGCATGTGGTGGCATGGAATAGCAATTCTTGGTACTCCACATTTTACTGTAATTATATCTGAAGAAATAAAATGTTCCCTTACCAATTCTCTTGATGATTTCCTCGCATTCTTGCTCAGAACCCGATGCAAACACTAGACAGTCAAACGTGTTCCCTTCGGGGCTCTCTGGGGACGAGCTAAATATGGAAACACATGCATTAGAGAGCGCCAGGACTCTGGAGTGACTGAGCGCCAGCTCCTGGAGTCACACGAGCAGCCATGCAGCAGGCTCAGCGCTGTTTCCAGCACCTACACCCCTCTGTGTCCCCGCTTTGGCGTGGGACGCCCGCTCTCAGCCCCGCTGCGTGTACCCTGTGCTGGGCAAAGCGCCGCCACGCTGGCACTGCACCTCCACACCGCACGTGGCTCAGTTTGGCCGTGACCCCAAGGCTCCTCGAGCCAGGCTCTGCCCTGGGGGAACATTTGTCCCATGGCACCAAGCTACCACTGCTGGGGGGGCTCTGCCACCTGCCCCTGCAAGTGCTTCACCCTTGCTCACTTGCTTGATGCTCCCCTTGGGGTTGTGGGACAGCTGTGTGTCGAGGAGCCATGCAGCCCCCGGGTGACACTTACACAACGCAGAAGGCAAATAAACGGCTGCTCTCCCGGCGGCGTCCCACGCAGGAGATCTCAGGGTAGAGGTAGCGGAACAGGACCTGTGCCCGGGGACAAGGGGGAGGCTGAGGCACGCTGCTGCTGCCGCTCTGCGTTGTGTTCCAACAGCCTTTGCGGGTGGCAAACCTGCCTAAAACCTTTAACTCTCATCTATTTTTGGCCCCCCCACTGTCTCTACCTATGTTTTGAAATCCCCCGTGGGAGAAAGAGAGCCACTGCTGGGCAAGTGTTTGCTCGGTGACCCTGCAGCAGGGCTCCCCGTCCCTTGGGAGCAGCAGCCTTCTGAGCCACCAGATTTTCCTGTAACTGTTGTCACCCAAAAAGCCACAGCAGCTGGATGCGTTCCCATCTCTCTGCACCCACCGCCCCGTGCACCCTGGCCCCCAGTGGGTCCCAGGTCCCAGCTTGTCCTACAAGGTTTTGGCTACTCGTGGGTGTCGCTCGCTCACCTTGGAAGAACCCTTCTCTTGTACGAGGATTTCCGTTTCCTTTACATCAAATAAAACCTCCTGAGTGGGGGAAAGAAAAAAAAAAAGCCCCGATGATCACAGCTCCTGAGTTCTATTTTAATAAGACGCTTGCAAGACAGAGATTATTCAAAAGCAGAGGCAATGAATCGCGATGAAGCACGGCTTTCCAAGAACTTTCCAGTTGCTGGTGGCAAAATCCACCGATCAAAAGAGGAGGTGGAGAGTGCAAATTAAGAGACCAACTTCACCACGCTTCACATGTGGGCTTAAAGAAAAAAAAGAAAAGGAAGGGTGGGGTGAAGACCTTGGGGTCTCCCCTCTTCCAAGGGTCTTTCTTTCAGCATTGTGGATCCACGAGACAATTTCAGCATCATGGCCAAGTCCCTGCGCCAAGGCCACCAGCCTGGGAACAGCAGGGGATGAGCACCCACAGGCTGGCCTTGTCCTCTCTCCTTGTGAGCACTCAGGACCCAGCGTGGGGCCACGTGCTGCCCTTTTTTATCACCACCCAACGCTCTCTCATCTGAGCGTTTCCATGAACAACCCCTGAAGGCTCAAGCAGCGACCTGAATCTAAAAGCACCTCTGGGACCAGGTCCAGCCTCCCCGTGTTTTCCAAGCAGGAGCACACCCCGCTCCCCATCGCTCACCCGTGGTGCTGAGCCCCTCTCCAGCACAGCGGGGATGGCCCACTCCAGCACCTCCTTGCCACCAAACTGAAACAGAGCAGAAAGGAAGGAATAGGAATAACACCCCCTGCACATAAGAAGAAACCCACCAGACAAAAAACCCACGGGCACATCTCTGCCCATCTCCTCACCGTCCCAACGCCGCTCCGGCCCAGGTACCGCACGTTGTAGAGCAGCCTAGGGAGAAGAGGACCCCGCGCATCCTCCTGCTGCTTTTTGCCAGGGAAGATGCTCGCAGCCCCCCTTTTCCCCCCACAGTGCCCACCTGCCCCCCTGCACCTTCTTCGTCTCCCTCTCAACCCGGCGCCGGGGGCGGCGCTGGAGCTGGAAGCGGGGCTCTTTCTCCTTCAGGACCTTCAGGTAGGGCAGCAGGGGCTCGTAGACCTCTCCATCGTGCCACCGCCACCGCAGCACGCGGAAGCTCAGCGGCTGTCCCCTCAGCTTCTCCACCATCGCCCCGGCCTGCAGGGGAGGATGGAGGAAGGCAGCGGGAGGACAGGCAGGGGAGGCAGAGGGGGGACATGCCAGCCCCCCGTGCTGCCCACCTGCCCGCTGTAGGCGTTGCGCAGCGAGCAGCCATTGATCTCATCCAGGATGTCACCGGCCAGCACCACCTCGTCCACCTCCGCCTGGCTCTCGGGGAGCACCTCGGTGACAAAGACTCGGCCATCCACGTACCTGTGGGTCCGGCCGAGCCACGGCTCAGCCCCCAGTACCCATCCCCATCCCCTCATCCCTTTTGTGCCATCAGTGATGTTTCATGGCTATGTGGAGGCAGGGAAAAGCCACCCTGCAGATGCCGAGATGATGGGGGAAAGAAGAACCTGAGACAGCCCCAGCCTCTGCTCCGGTGCTTTTGGGGGTCTTTGTCTCCCCTTTTTGGGGCAGCTTGACTGCCTGGACCTCCAGATCCTGCTGGAGGAGGAGGACTGAGGGCTCCTACCTGATCACCATCCCCAGCGCTCGGCATGGGACCATCTCGTAAGTGATGCACACCTGCAAGAGAGGGGCTAGTGACAGCGGCCCCAGCAGCGGCCACAGGACACCCGAGGAGCTCCTGGTCCCTCCCCAGTGTGACCAGGACACGGGGCAGCACAGGGACCCCTGGCTGTGAGTCATTTCTGACACAGATACCAAACCAAGGCTTTGGGAGTCCACAGAGGCTGGTCCCTAATTCCTGAGGCCGGACAGGGACCGTTGGTGGCCACTCACCCTCCTCATTTACCGTGCCCACACTCAGGAGATACAAATCTGCCTGGAACCAGCCCCAAAGCAAAGATCCAGCCCCATAAATGAATTTTGAGTCCCATCCCTCTCCCCACGTGCCCCTACACAGCCAGGGGATGCCGCTGCCCCTTCTCCAAGATGCTGCGGCTCGCAGCAGCCCTCGCTGTCACGGCGCGTTAGGCAGGGAGCCGAGAGGCGGCCGGGAGCGCTTGTGGCTAGTGGTGCGTGAAAGCCAGCGGGAGCCCTGCCTCCTGCACACACAGGCCTCCAGCAGCTTCTCAGGGCTGCTTTGGGGTTAAAACAGGTGACAGAGGGATGCTCCACGTTTTTGGAAGACGTTGAGGCATCCCTGCTGTTTGTGGCCTCTGTGCAAACGCACAAATGTTACAGCGAGCAAAAATGTTACAATGAGCAAAAATGAGAACAAAATCAAGTGACCCACATTCTGCGTGTAAACCCAGAAAAACGGGCATTTTTTTTGGCAATAAGGTGGAGAGGGGAGCGTGGGGAAACTATGTCAATGATTTATGCCTCATTGCTGCCTTGGCTTGGGTTTACGCCCAGGGCGAAGCCAGGATCTGCTCCTGGTGACAGCACAAGCACCCGGCAGGATCCGACCTCAGCGCAGAGGCAGCTCCACTCGTGCTGGGGAGCCCGACCCAGTTTCCATATGGCCGCAGATGGCCTGAGAGTTGCGCGGCAATCCCTCCCAACCAAGTAATTCCTTATTCTCCCAGTTTGACATTCCAGCAAGGGCCGGAGCAGGCGGCAGCGGGGAGCAGCAAGCTCTTACCGGCAGCAGCCAGCTTTCGTCCAAGAAGCTGCAGTTCTGCAAACAAAGCAGCGCGGCGCCGTTGGGGCCGGCGGGGAAGGGGCCGGGGCCCCCACACCCGACTCATCGCCGCACCTGCAGATCCAGGGAGAAATCCATCTCTGTCACCACCAGCACCAGCGAGAGGAACGGCTCTGCGCGGGGAGGAAGGGGACGGAGTCACCGCCAGGCCCCAGCAACTGCAGCCTCACAGGGACACGGTCGAGGTGTAAATAAAGGCATTTTTTTGTGTAAATAAAGCCATTTTCAGTCTAACTAATGATGCTCCAGGGAGAGACCCTCCACACGTACCCCTGTCCAGAGCAGAGCCCAGTACCCTCACTTGCCTCCTCGAGGAGCTGCGATTTACAAGGCATCTAGGGGCAGCTAACTCGGGGTTACTGATCTCCCGATTTTGATGAAAGGCTTTCACCCAGTCCCAGTCCCCCAGGGAGCACGGCTGCGTGGCCTCGCAGCCCAGGCACCCTCAGAGTGGGCCTCCATCGCCACCCTTGGTACAAAAAAACTAGCACAGAAAACACTTCAGGAGCAATTTGCCTGGCCCCATGACACTTAAACCAGCCTCAGATTGATTTAAGCCCTCTTTAGACATTTCCACCTCCTTCTCCATCACTGCATCAGCCCACTTTGATTTTTACCACGGAGCTTGGCTTAGAAAGAAGTCACAACCAGCTCCTTTCTCCCCCCTTCCAGCTCCATCCCTCCTCCTCCTCGGAGCCCCTGGCTTACCCAGGAGGACTTCATTGCCGAGGATAGAGCTCGCCGGGTCGTAGAACTGAAAGACAGCGAGAAGTGCCATGAGGCTGCTAAAAAGGAGCCACGAAGGTGCCCATCCCATGGGGTCCCCGCGTGCTGCACCTCCAGGAGCTGGGGGCTGTGCACCAGCTGCCGCAGGGCCGTCGCCAGCACCTTCCCCTGCAGCGCCCAGCGCAGGAAGCAGCGGCCGCGGCCCTGCGCCGTCAGCGCCTTGGAGCAGGTTGCGGCTCGTTGGATGCTGAGGGAGAGAGGATTTGGCCTGCTCGGAGAGAGGGGAAAGCGGTTTGGGGCTCAGCCCTCAGGGAGCATCCTCACTGCGGCTGGGGGTTTTGGGGTGAGCGCGGTGCACGGCTGCGCTTTGCCCCCATCGCCACTCACCTGCCACCATCCCCCTGGGGAAGCTGCTCCAGCCAGTGCCAATAATCCCGTCTCCTGAAGCCCCACACTGGCTCTGTGGGACAAGAAGAGCCACATGCAGGGTGCTAAGGCCTCGGCTGCATGTGGGGGACACGGGCAGGATGCCGGTGCCCCCGGTCCATGCAGGTGCCCAGGTACACTCACGTCGGAGCCCCTTGCGCAGGATGCTTTCCAGCAGCTGGCAGACGGCGGTGAGGTGAGGCGAGGTGTCCGTGCAGGGCCCCCCAGCCTCCCGCAGCCGCAGCACTTCACCTGTGGGAGGGGAGGATCAGCACCCTTGGGTGCTCAGGCTGGGGGGCTGCTGGGGAGTGAGAGGCCCTGGGTAGGCGCCGCGGGAGGTGCCCAGTGTGTGAGCAGGGTGAGACCCACCCCGGCAGCAGGCAGAAACTCCGGAAAACTTCCTTCTAACAAGGCACGGGAGCAGCCAACGCAAACACCGAGTTGTGCTGCAGCAGGGCCAAACGCAACACCCCCTGCCCAGGGCTCCCCCTGCCTGGACCCCGCACCGAGGAACCCCTGGGTCCACGCTCACCTCTGAGGGCGCTCAGCAGCGGCTCCTTCCCAGCCATCAGCCTTGGGCGTGCGGCGACACAACCGGGAGGCCCCGGGCACCTCCTGCACCCCGTTTGGCCCAGGGGGGCTCACACCCAGCTCAGGTGCCACCCCACACGGCTCAGCCACGAGCAGAGGGGGCGTGCGAGCCCCCGTCACGCCTATACGTGGCCGCACGCACACGACACGTCGGCTTGTGTACACATGTCGGAATGTATTTGCACAAGTATGAGAGGCCGAGGGGGGCGTTACCGCACGTAGGTACGGTGGAGACAGCGGGATGCATATAACCACACACCTCTATAAAGCACGCTTTGGCACCGTGTAGGCATCAAACACATATCACAGAGACTGAAGGGTGTGTATATGTCAGTCTATCTGTATATTAGATAAATATAGCATTGGGATAGGGATATATATAAGGATACAGGGATGTATACACAAATAAAGGGATATATATATAGGAATATACCCATGAATATAGGTATAAATACAAGGGTATAAGGATACGTACACTATATATACACAGATATAGGGATGTATACACGAATGGAGGGATATTTACAGGGACATAGCGATGTATACATAGATGTAGAAATATCTATTTTTAAAAACCGCAGAGACTGGCTCAGCTACAGGCAGCCACGGCCTATCCACACATACACACACACACAGCGCCTGTCGCACCCCCCCCATAGCTCGGCCCCTGCCCGCCCCGGCTCCCCCCCCATCCCCGCCCCGTAGCGCCGCGGGTTCGAGCCCGGCCCCCGACGGGGCGGAGCGGGGCCGTTCCGTGCCGAGCCGTGCAGCCATGGCAGGGCGCGGGGCACCCCCGCTGCTGGCGGCAGCCTGCAGGGCGTACGGGGAGGCCTTCGGGGGGGCTGCGGCTACCGGGGCGGCCTGGGCTCCCGGGCGGGTGAACCTGCTGGGCGAGCACACCGACTACAACGGCGGCTTCGTGCTGCCTATGGTAAGGGCGCCCGGCCTCCGAGCTGCCCCTCCCGCAGCTCCCCCGAGCCCTTCGGCATCCCCCGGGAGGGATTTGGGGGGCTGGAGGCGGGCAGGGGCTGCTCGGCTTCCTTGGGGGCGTGCAAGGAGCCCGAGCTCTGCCCCAAAGCAAACCCAGAGGGAGTTGCTGGGAGGCCAAGGAAAGGGCAATAAACTTCCCCAAAAGCCTTGCAGGAAGAGGTTTTGCTGCAGAGCTGAGCCCCGCGGAGCCCCCTGGCTGGGCACAGCATTTGGGTGCTGGGATTTTTTTTAGGGGGATCCCTCTAAGACCAGCCAAGACGTTGGGTGCTGCGACAAGCTGGCACATGGGCAAAGTTAAGGCTTGTTGGGTGCCATCGTGTGGGTGGGAGCAGCTTCCCCAGCTGTCCCCTGCCACCAAGGGGGCTGGTGCTCAACCCCTGTCCCCCCTTCCAGGCCCTGCAGCTGGGGACAGTGCTGGTGGGCTCCCCCACGCAGGACGGGACCATCTCCATCCTCACCACCTCGGAGGCAGCAGATGAGCCCCACAGGGTGCAGTTCCTGGCTCCCTGCGGAAGCAGCCCCCTGAGCCCCGGGGAGCCACGCTGGGCCAACTACGTCAAGGGCGTGATCCAGCACTACCGGGGTAAGGCCGGAGCTCTCCTCCCTCCCTATGTGCTCAAGGCCAGCGGGTGCCAAAAGCCCCTTTGGAGCAGCTGCTGATGGGACCAGGCTCCAGCAGAGGTGCTCACAGCTCTAAAGATCACAACACAGGGGTGGAGAGAAGCCCAGACCCACTCTGTGGGTCATCCTGCATTAAAAAATGGGATATCAAGCAGGGGCTTCTCTCTGCCAGGAGCTGAATCCCCAGGAGCTGTGGGGCAGGGCAGCTCCCAGCCCTACGGGGGGCTCACAGCCCCTTTCCTCCCTTCTGTTCCCACAGGTGGTCCCGTGCCTGGCTTCAACGCTGTGATAGCCAGTGATGTCCCCCTCGGTGGTGGCCTCTCCAGTTCTGCCTCTCTGGAGGTGGCTACTTACACCTTCCTGCAGCAGCTCTGCCCTGGTATGGTCCTCGCCGATCCTTTCCCCCAGTGTCTCTATTCCCTTGCAAGAGCCAGAGCTGCCCTCAGTGACATCCTGCAGCCCCCAAGGAGATGCTGTTGTTCTGTTGAGCAGCCACAGCTGCAGCCAGCTGAGATATAAGCAGCAAATTATCAGAGCCAGCTGGATCTGAGGACCCCAGGCTGCCGCAGGTGATTTGCAGCGATGCAGACACAAACACTGGCAGCTGATGCTTTAACAAACCCCATCCCGCAGCTGTGTGCAGCACTCAGTGGCACCCAGGGTACCAGTTCCCCACATCCCACAAACACAAAATCCTTCAGAGGACAAAATGGGGGCTGCACAGCCGGGATGGGGCAGCTCAGCACTGGACGCTTTGTAGGGTGCAAATCACGATGGCTACTCTTTGGTGAACCCCAGTGAAAGCAAACCGTTACTGCTGCTTTTGTTTGCTCTGCTCCAGGGCAGGGGGTGACCATCCCAGGGCTGCTAACCCCTGCCCCTCTCCTCTCTGGCACAGACGATGGTGATTTGGTGGCCAAGGCGCTGGCATGCCAGAAAGCAGAGCACACGTTTGCTGGCATGCCCTGCGGGATCATGGACCAGTTCATATCCGTGATGGGCAAGGAGGGCCACGCGCTGCTCATCGACTGCAGGTCAGCACCCCCTCGGGCACGTGCCTGCCAGCTGGGGCTGGGGACGAGCCGATCCTATGGCCACGAAACATGGAGCTGCCGGGAGGCGTTAACCCCACAACCCAAAATCTCACCACGGGACTGGGGCTAGTCTGAGGTGCCTTGATTGCTCCGTATGCATCCTTTCCCTCATGCATCCTTTCCCTCGTGGGGGAAGGCTGGCTTTCCCACAAAGTCAGGAGGGTCTAATTTGGGACTAATGATTAGGAAGGAGAGAATTGCTCAAGCGAAATCCTAAACCACACGGACTTTGCCCCCTTGAGGCACGGGCTGCGTGCCACGTGGCCTCACCGGAGAAATCAGTGGGGACGGGCGCGCCGCCTGCGCTGTTCTCTCGCTGCAGGTCCCTGGAGACCGTCCCCGTTCCGCTGACCGATGCCAGCTTGGCCGTCCTCATCACCAACTCCAACGTGCGGCACACGCTGACAGGCAGCGAGTACCCCACACGCCGGCGGCAGTGCCAGGAGGCGGCGGCGGCGCTCGGCAAGGCCAGCCTGCGGGATGCCACCATGGCTGAGCTGGAAGGTGGGCTCGGGGCCTCCCTCAGCTCCAGCTGCTCCACGGGGCAGCGTGATGGGGCAGGGATACGTGGTCGCAGGATGCGGCTATGTCCCCCCTTCCCCAGCTGGAGGGGCTTTGCTTTAGGGTTGCGCTTGTCCCCGCAGTGGCCAGGGGCCGGCTGGGCGAGGAGGTGTACCGGCGTGCCAGGCACGTCATCGGCGAGATCGAGCGCACGGTCCAGGCGGCGCGAGCGCTGCAGGACAGGGACTACAGCACGTTTGGGAGGCTGATGGTGGAGAGCCACAACTCCCTGCGGTGAGGATGTGCCGGGGTGGGCTGGGGCTGGGGTGCTGGTGTTGGTCGTGGGGGTTGCTCACCTCTGGGTGCAGCATCCAGGGGCAGCTGGGGCCACGTCCTGCTCAGCATCTCTCCTGGCTCAGCCTGTAACAGCTTAGGGAGAAGCCCCAGAGACCTCTGCACATCCCTGGCCATTTGGTCATGTACCTTACAGGGTCCCCTGCCTCACAGCCAGAGTACCTCGCTCCTACAAACACGTGCCTTTATAGGAAAAGCACTGGGCTGGGGTCTGCTGGCACCCCACGGTGCTGCTTTTGCTACAGCAGTGGGCGCACTGAGACGTGTTTCAGCCCTTCTTGCTGTGGTGGTGGTGCAGCGTGGGGCTGACCCCGGGTCTCCTCTCTCCAGGGACGACTATGACGTGAGCTGCCCGGAGCTGGATGAGTTGGTAGCGGCGGCTCTGGAGGTCGATGGGGTTTACGGCAGCCGGATGACGGGAGGAGGCTTCGGCGGCTGCACGGTGACGCTGCTGGTGGCTGAGGCTGCGGAGAGGGCCCAGCAACACATCCAGGTACACAGCAGAAAAGCGCCTGGAGATTGACTTAAAGATCCCCAAAACACACCGAGGCATGGGCCTGTGATGGCGTTGAGGCTGTGATACTAAGGCAGTTAGGTCAGGGTAGCCCAGCCCTCATGCACAGGGATATCCCCGTGCCCACTGATGCTGCTCAGCTCGTCCAGGCAGTTTGCACTGTGCTGGCTGCAGAGCACAGCAGAAGGGCTTTACTACATTGAGAAAAGGAGCAAAAAGGTGCTAGGTGAGCTTTGGGGCAGCTAAATCTAGCTAGGGAAAAATAACCCATAGGTAATATTGAGCTCAGTGCTGGTAGCCACAGCCCAGGGAAGATCCTAGTGCTGTCACCAATGCTCCCTGACACCAGCAGCAGAGTGTGCAGCGAGCACTTACTGCTCCTCTCGTCCCTTAGGAGAAGTACAGCGGCACGGCGACCTTCTACATCTCCAAACCCTCGGATGGGGCAAAGGTGCTGCCCCTGTAGAAGAAGGGAACACCTTGTCCGAGCTGGGATCTGCGCTGGGATCGTGTCCCTGCTGGGAGAGGAAAGGCGACCGCTCTCCTTGCTCCGCCAGGGAGCCAAGCTGTGTGCCTGCATCATTTGCTTAATAAAAGTGAAACATTTGCACATTCTGCACCTGCCTGGACCGAGCTGAGCCACCAAGGAAACTGAGAACCTCTCCCCAGAGGGGACTGGTGGATCTCCTGTTCACACTGGTGTAACCGCCCTGTGCCAGTAATGCCTGGGGGGTTGCAGGCACCGAGCACTTGGCAGAAACTCCTGGGAGCGCATCCTGCATCTGCTGGTTCAGGTGGAGGGCCTAGGGGGAAACAATACTTTGGAAAAGAAAAAGGAAGAGGCAGACTAGAGAAAATATTTATTGAGTGCAATAGGGAGCCATCTGATCGGATACCTGCTGTCGGATTGACCTGAAACACTGACAGCCTGAATGACCAGATGAGAATTGAAAAGTGACGCTGTTGGGGGCATGGCCTCATGCACACAGAGAGCACGTGCTGCCAGGGAGAGCAGCAGTGGGGGAGCTGTGTGCTTCTCTTAACTTCTGGTTAAAATGTTTGGAAAGGGGGCTTCTGTTCGAGGCTGTATTCAGTCTTTTCCCTTGGAGCACAAAAGCACAGGGGAAAGGGTCATGGAGCTCATGGGCAGGAGGAGAGGCAGCAGCTGGAAATGGTTCCTGCTGGGCTGGGAGAGGAAAGCCCAGCTGCAGGGGTGAGAGGGGAGCTGGAAGCTATCCCTGCTTGCTTTGGATAAGCCACAGGTTTGGTAGGGTTGTTGAAGGATGCTCTGCTCCAAGTTGAAAACTGCTCCAGCTCCAGCTGCACTCCTAGAGACCCCTATGGACATCGCTCATCCCTGTGCAGCTGTACTCAAACACATAAAACCCATCCCCTCCACCTGAGTAGCCTGGCGAGGAGAGGGAGCTCTCGGCACTGTCAGAGCTGGAAAACCTTTCTCTGATTCCAAAAAATAAAATAAGCCAAACCAAAAAAGCCAAGGTGCAGCATCAGATCAAATCAAGCAGGTGATGCTGCCAGGGAGAAGAGCCAGCTGCTGCTTTGGTGGAAAGCACCAACCCAGGAAGGTGGCAGCTGCTGCTTCGGGCAGGATCTTTTTTTCCAGCAGCTCCTCGCCTGCGCCCGTGCCGCTGAAACAAGCCAGGGAAACGTGACTTTGATCCAGACACAAAGCGCAGTTGTTCTGTGCTGGCAGAAGGTGGCGAGATGCTGGGCATCCTGCCCAGAGCTGGGAAACGAGGGCCAGCAAGGTCCTGGCTCAGCCCCGCACCCAGCACTGTCCAAGGACGGCTAAAGCCAAGGAGAAAGAGGCTCAGGAGAGAAGCTCAGCCTGAAGAAACGTTGCTCTTCCCAGTCCCGTTCCTCCCTTGTGTTTAGCGAGTGCTCACAGGTCCCTTTTGGGATGTTGCTGTTGGGCAAAAGGGCTTTTGAAGGCAACCAACAGTTTCTGTCCACCATCTCTGTCCATATCAGCCTTGTGGGATGTCCCAAGCACTGTTCCCAGCTCCAGGCACTGTAATGAAGCCATTCCTCTTGCCCTGCTCCATGACAGCTCTCAGCCCTTCCACAGTCACGTGCTGCAGGTCCAACAGGCAGACATGGTTCACACACAGCTGCTGGCAGCCTGCTGCTGGAGGCTGCAAGGCTGGCAGACATCAGCTGCCCCAAACCAGGCTTTCCATGGGGTTTAGTGCCCTTTGGATTGAGCCCTTAACTAATTTCTTCCAGTTATGTGGTGCTTCTCAGCAACTATTGTCCCAGTTTATCCTCAAACACTCAGCATAGATCTCATCCACCTCCATTTTTTTTTATAAAATAATAAAATTTATAATATATTTATATATATACTACGAAAACTGTACAATAATGTATGCAAAAAATATGCATCAGAGGCCAACACGAGTAGTGCCATACAGATGAAAGGCTATACTTTGCTATCATGGTACCAAAGGTTAGCAGCGAAGGACAGGTGCAGTAGGAAAGCAGAGGTTACCCTGACCCGCTACCATGCAGCTCTTAAAATAACCCAGAACAAAATCACCATCTCCAGCAGACAGCCGTTTTCCAGAGAGCCCGGAGCAAAGATGGGAACGGTGACCCTCTATAAATTGGGCTGCTTCAAGATGCCATTGGCTGGGCTCCTCTCAAAACCGAGGACCCGGGAATAAATCATTGTCTTCCATTTACCTGGGGGGGCTGGGGCCATCGAGGCACCTGCACTTCTGCAGGAGTGCTTGGATGGGTGGGCATCAAAAACGGTGTTGGAGTGACCGGTGATTGCTCATGGAAGGCGTCCCTGTAGATCCTGCAGGACTGGAGCTCTGCAGGGCAGGACGGGATGGCGAGCACCCACCTGATGACCCAACCATGCCAAAGCTTGGAGCATGCTGGGCTCTAAAGGAGAGCTCCAGAGCTTGAAGTGCCCTGGAAAGTCTCTGCTCATAGGAGGAGCTGCCCAGGCACCACGGCAGAGTCTGGATGAAGCACCCCTGGACTGTGCCACAAAGCCCCACTAGCCCCAACGGCGGTGTCCCGCTGGCGGGCAGCCTGCCCTGGCTCAGGCCTCATAGAACTGCCTCTCCATCTGCTTGGTGAGGGTCCCGCTGGACATCACGGTCCTGCTGACGAATTCTTTGGTGACCTGCTTGGTGAGGGTGCTGCTGGCGCTCTCCACCCGCTGGGTCGTCATCAGCATGCCATCTGCAACGAGAGGCTTGGTGGTCAGGGTGCTAGGGTCACAGGGAGTGGGATTTGTGTTACCTCATGGCTTTTAGCAGAGGTTTCTCCTTAAATACCACCTCTCCAAATCAATTAATTCAGTACTTTGCTATGCCAGTCAATAAGATGGGTTTTCTACTCCCATCTCTCCTTGCTCCCAAACTCTCCTTGCAGTATGAGCCCATGAGTCCTTGAACTCAAGGGGGACAATGTGAGACAGCTGGACTGATGTAATTAAAATGATCATCATACTTGAGGCCTAGCCTTACAGGAAGAACTGTGGTTTTGTCACCAGATAGCTCCTGTGGGGCTCTAAAAACTCACGTTTCCCTCTGTGGCCAGGCAGCACACAGGGAAACGGCTGCAACTGCCTGCAGGGCAGAGCTCCATGGTGTAGAAAAGAGCCTGGCCCTCTCCATCCATCCTGCCTGGTGGACCAGCCTGCACTGCCTGGGACATCTGAGGTTAAAGCAGAGCTGACTTTTGCTCTGCAAGGGTTTCAGAGCAGACAGCAAGCCCGTACCTGAGAAGTGGGGGTCCAGGGAGGAGTGGCTGATGCTGGTTTTGGTGGAGTATTCAGTGGGAAAGTTGTACACTTCTCTCATGTACTGCTGTGTTCCAAACTGGGAGAAAGTGCCTGAGGAGAAAGGAAAAGGGAAAAATCAGCCAGGAAACGACAAGGAGCTTCCAACCTCGTGACCCTGCACAACGAGCACCAACGGTCTGTTCAGGAGGTTTGTCTCCTTGTCATGGGGCCAGGTTTAGGAGGAACAGGGAGGACTGGGGACCTGTGCCTATGTGTAGAATCTGGCATAAGACAGAAGACTTGTGATAAATTAAAACATCGTCAAGTTTTCATAATTGTCCCACATTCCGTGCATTTTGCTGGACAGGGACAGTGCTCACAAGGTACAGCATTGCGTTCATTATGGAGATAGAAAATGGAATCACAACTAGAGCTGGGAAGGACTCCAGGAGCCGTATTTGCTGCTCCAGGAGGCTTCTTGACTTTGAATTCCTAGGAAGATGTGGTACCTTACCTCCATCCTGAGATTCGATGGTGATGATGCCTTCTCTCTCCGGCCCGAAGCCTTGGGTGGTCTTGGCTTGCACTTTGAACTTGTACGGGATGTTCTCGCTCAGGTGGGGCACGGTCAGAGTTGTTTCTGGATTGTCTCCTTCAACGTAGATATTCCTGGGCTCCCCTAAAAACGCAGACAGACCGGGGTGAAGACAGACAGACAGGAGTGACTGTCCATGCAAACACCTCCCACTTCTGGCTGGAGTCTTGGCTTTCCCTAAGCTTTGTGCCACCCACAGACTGCATGATCACACCCCGAGAAATAGGGCAGCTAAGACGGCCCTACTTCAGTACAGTGCTGATCCTGAACAAATAAACTCCGCTAGATTTGGGCTGTTATGTCCTTCCTCTTCCCACTTTTGTTACACCAGACCATGCAATGACTCAAAGCATCAGGGTCCAGCTGCTTCCAGGAACCAGTCTCATGTGTCCCCACTTTGCACTGATGTGAGCACACAATTCTTTTGCTGGTCCCAGCAAAAACGCAGCAAGTTTCTGCTGGAGGTTATCTTGTTTTCTGCACAAGGAATTGGTTTTCCACAGCCTTCTACCTTACCTCCTCCATGCAGCATCTCACAGGTGACCATGTAGCCCAGGATGGCCCCGTTGGGCTTGCGGGGCCTCTCCCAGCTGAGCTGCAGGGAATCGGGGCTGAGGGCGGTGAAGACCAGTGGTCCAGGAGCGCTGGGTGTGCTAAGTGTGAAGGGGGAACCTGTGGGGGTACAAGCGAGGGATCAGGAGGTGGTGGGGAGGATCCCAGCTGGGGGCTGCACACAGTATTCGTAAAACGAGCTAGGAGGCCTCAGATACCCCAACAACTGGGGGAAGGCGAGCACATGGGGAAGAAGGTCCCATTTCTTAATGAAAGGAAGGAAAGAAGAGCTCAGGATGGGGTAAGAGGGGAGAAAACCACCAGCAGTGTGGACAGAAACAGAGCCATCAGAGCCACCCTGCCCCAGATCCCCCTCCGCCTCACCTGGAACAGGGCTGAGTGGGCTCTGCGGGTCCACCTGGGACTCGATGGTGATGACTCCTTCCCTCTCGGGGCCCCAGCCCTCCTCACTCTGTGCCTTCACCTTGAAGATGTAGGAGTGGTTGGGCAGCAGGTCCTCCACCACCACCGAGTTCTGGCTGGGGTTGGGGATGGTGAGGCGGTGCACCTCTCCTGGGACACATGGGGAAAGGGGACATCAGCACTGTGTTGCAGGCACAAAGGCAGAGCCCTGGCTTTCTTCTAAACCCTACCTCAAATGAACTGCCCGGAAAACTAAGCCAGAAAAATTCATCCAGGGTTCCCCCCGCTCCCCAGCCACCTCCATCACGCTTTCATCCCACCAGCTGGTAGCACAGGACCAGATGTTGCTCCAAAAAAGGCTTAGGACAAACAATGGCTTCCTGAAACTCAGGGATTTTCAAGCAAAGAGAACTACATTTTTCATTAACTGCCCCAAGTTTCACATAAAAACAAACAAAATTGTTCCAATCCTTCCTCCGAATCCAATGTGATGAAAAAACCTTCAGCTAAGATGGTGAGGGAAAAGGAGTACAGGGTTTTTTGGAGGAGGAGTCACTCCACAAGCAACCCTAGGGAATTGCCCTCCCCAACAGAAAGAAGGAATAAAAAATGTGGCTGTAGCCCATTTCCTCAGGGCTACAGAAAAAGCAGAGTTGGGACCAGTCCCTAAATCACAGAGTGGTTGTTCTTGGAAGGGACCTCTGGAGGTCATCTGGTCCAACCCTTCTGCTCGAGGAAACCCCAGAGAACAGGCTGTCTAGAAGACCTAGAAGGCAAGACTCAATCACCAGAAGCTCCCAGCACTGCTCGGTGACCCAGCTGCCTGCCCGCTCACCTCCGTTGAGCAGCTGGTACTGCACGCTGTAGCCCTGCACCTCCTTCTCGCAGTGCGGCTCCTGCCAGCTCACCTTCAGGGAGGTGGGCCCCAAGGCGGAGAAGACCAAACGGGTCGGGGTGTCGGGGACGCCCAGTGGCAGCCTGGAATCTGAGGCAGAACGGGACCGTCACGGCAGGGGTCTGGGGGCGAGGGGTTAGTTGGGCTGGGGGAGAGGAGGGAGCGGCACGCGCAAGCGTGGGATGGTCCTGATGGTGTGGGGAGAACGTGGTGAGAACGTGGTGAGATGTCCTCTCTGCAAGCTGGGTCTCTCAAGAGGGGGACTGGCTGGCTCTGCACACCTACAGGGATATCCTACAATCATGGGCTGCCACCCTTGGGTGGGACAAGGCAAGATAAGCTTCATGGCACTGTGGTGGAGCAACCAGAGCAGGGGCCCATGTGCCACGTGTGACCCTCCTGGCTTACCCCAAAGCAGTCCAGTCTGCCAAACCCTTCACGGGCATCTTCAGAGCAAGCGTGGCTCAGTTCAGAGTGGCCTTAACCTACAGCTAAAGCAGCTCAGGGATTGTTCAAGGGGACAGGGGCAGCTGGGACCAGAGCAGGGTGCTCCTGGCTCCCCGCAGCTCAGCCCAGTGGGACACATGGCACAGAAGCCTCCCAGGGAGGTGAAGCTCAGGGACTGGCACTTGTAGCTGCTTTCTGCCCCTGCTTTCTGTGTGCAACACACAAACGAAGTTCCTAGCAGGACCTCATGGACATTTGGTCAAAGAGTTTGCAGAGGGACATCTCATACGGAGCACACGTTCTCCCCAGGAGTCCTCCAAAGGCCTGTGGGGTAAAAATGGGGACAATAAGCTTGTTAGGAATGAAGAGGAGGGGACAATGAGTTGGTCAGCTCATTAGAACACGGTGGCAGCGGCGGTGAGTGTTAATCAGCCCACGTGGCTTGAAACACAGCTGAAGTGACCTGCAAATGGAAAGGTGGTGTGATGGAGGCACAGCCCGGGTGTTGGTGTGGCACACAGAAAGCCATGGAGAGAGGGTTTGGGGGCAGCAAATGGCAACAGCTCACAGATGGCCAGTGGCCTGGCTGGTTATGGGATGAGTGGCTGGCAGGAGACACTGGACAAAGCTGTACCTATGTACTTGCAAATCCCTGCGGACCCATCAGTCATGATTATAGAGTCCCGAAAGCCAGTGCTGGGGTAGTAACCCTTCACCTTTGCCCTGCTCCTGAAACCCACATCCCGGGGCAGCGGGATTTTCCTCCCAGCATCTTCACGGATGGGAGGGAGGTATCTCCCTGGGTAATCTACAGAGCAGCGTAAGAAAAAGAGAAAAAGAAAAGAACACCGTTGAAGACTTCAGAGTGGGTTCAGGTCAGGTGCTGGCTCCTGCACAGAGATGTGTTTTTTTTTAAGGCTCAGGTTTTAAGGTCTTTTACAAACTGGCAGCGCCAGCCTGGTGTACGTGCATGGAGCTGGAAAGGAGCCACCATGGTGCTGGACAGAGTAAAAGACAATGACATGCTTTTCCTGGGGTACGCTGCAGTTTCCCAGGGATGAGCACCCTTTCCAGAGTGGTCTGGAGGCAGAGCAGCCTTACCAGAGCATTTGCACATCAGTGGTAAGGACATGACCTTCCAGATCTCTGGTTCATGGCCCCTTTGGCTGTGAGCACAGTCCTCACCCCCAAAGGATCTGCAGGGCATGGACCTGAAGGTGGTTATGAAAGTAGAAGAGAAGAACCAGCCCTGCCACGTCTGCACTCACCATGCCCCATCATCATCGTGGAGTAGTCTCTGGTCAGCGAGGAGCTGCCCATCACCCTGTGCTCCTGCTGCATGTGTGAGCTCAGCTGGTGGTAGCTGGTGTTTGTTGTCCTGGTCAGCGTGCCGCTGCTGCCGGAGAAGTCCACCCGGCCATTCAGCAGGTGCTCTGTGGAAGAGGGCACACCGTGAGCAAGGCGGCTGGGGGACTGGGCTTCTGCTCCAGTTTCCCTGGGGAGGAAGCAGGAGGCACCACGTGCACTCTGCCTCGGCTTTGTCCTGTCTTTAGCCACTCTGGAAGGTGGTTCTGGAGCGCTTCATCTAGAATAAGCCATGGTCACCCAATATATATATCCAATAACAGGGAAACAAACGGGGAAACAGAGACTGCCTACACCCAGCACCAGAGACACCCATGGTGCCCAAGGTAACTCCAGACCTCGGCCTCGCTGGGGCACTGCCTTGTGGTTCTCTCTCTCCTTGGACGCAAACACAAGTTTATAATTTCAGGTTAAAAAAGAAGGCAGACGAAGAAAAACAGCCCTTTATGGAGGCGGTTTCTCCAAATCTCACTCTGGATCCCATCTCAGCTGGATCTGAAAAGCAAACTGCTTCGTTGTTCAGGTCCTTGACAAATCCTCATCCCCTCTCAGAAGGCCAGCAGAGATCAGCTACCATGAGAGAGTGATTTCTGTTTAACAGTCCAGCAGATCTGCTCTGGTAGCTCAGGGCACTCAGTTAAGGTGAGGAGCTGCCCTTGGAGGTGGAACTTAGCAGGCATCATTTGAGTTTGGCTCATGCCTT
Source organism: Heteronetta atricapilla (assembly GCA_011075105.1). NCBI lineage: Eukaryota > Metazoa > Chordata > Aves > Anseriformes > Anatidae > Heteronetta > Heteronetta atricapilla. The sequence continues at coordinate 5,439,389 of CM021748.1, forward strand.
GAAGGTCCGGCCAGTTGTAGAAGCAACTTGCTAGCAGGCTCCCAAGTCCATGCCGAGATGGGGGTTACCTTGACACTCGTGAGCAGACACACCAGGACAAGGCTTTGAAGCAGACTCTACAGCACGTGAACATCACGCCAACAGGAGGATGGGCACACAAGGGAAGGGAGCCATGTACTGGGGGGGCTCAGCCGCAGGCCCCGTGGCTCAGAGCAGGACGAGACAGGACACTCAGGGCCATATGAAGCCGTCCTTCACCTGCTTGGGGCCGGGGGGTCCCGCTCCTCATCGGGCTGCCAGTAGCCACGTCGCCGTCCTCCTCGCGGAGGAGACCCTCGGTGTCCGAGGAGAGGTGGCTGCTGCCAGAGAGGCGGGGAATGGTTTCAGGTGGGAGCCTCCAGGTGATGCGGCGAAGATCCAAGTCTTCTCCCAGCAGCTGTACATATTTCCACCTGGAGCCTTTTGGGACAAGGCAAGCACTGGTGTTGGCATGATCTGTGGGGGACAGGGTGGGCTCCCCACCGCCTTCGTGCTGTTTTCCGGGGAGGGGAAGGGGCAGCTGCCGGGGGGAACAAGGCCCGTTGGCTGACGAGGTCAGGAAGTGCAGCCATCAGGTGAGTGGTAGATGGAGGGAATGTGATGTGCATGGGGTGCCCCAGCCCCAGGGCTCTTTTCCAGCCCTGTGTCTGTCACGGCAGAAGGTGAGAGTCCAAGTCCCACCGTATGGCTGTCCCTGTCACGAAGAGCCTGCTACACTGGTCCTCTGCTTGGGAGAGGCTTCCTTGCTCCACGATGTGCACACAAGATGTTAAGACACTTGGTGTTCCTGTTATTTCTGTTTTCTGTAGGGACCAGAGACTTGCTTCTGGACCCCAGGCTCTGGATAAACCCTCAGGAAAGATCCTCCAGATCCCAAAGACAACCTCAGCATTTCACTTATGGCCAGTCTTCCCCTTGTCCCAGTACAGCAGACAGGGGAGCCGGCCCCACTCAGAGGGAAGTGATGGAGGAAGAGCTCAGAGGCCACAGGGATCCACTGGGATCCAATTCACTGACCAGTGCCTCCCCACCACTTGGCAAGATCCCTTCTGTTGGCTTGGCCAAGACCCCGAGCACCCAAGGGACTCGGAGCTCTGTGCCTCACCATCTCCTGTTTTCTGACAGTAACTCTTGGTCCATTCAGACACCAACAGGAAGGGAACATGAGCACGGAGGGCCATGAAAAACTCCTTTACCACCCCACACCAAGATTTGCCTTTGCCTCATGGCTAAGACAAGGAGACACAGGTCTTATTTAGACTAAGACCAGTCAAGTGTTCCCAAGCACTGTGCTTTGCAAGTGCTGATCTCCACCAGCTCCGTGATTCACATCTCCCTGTGGCTGTGAGGATGAAAGGAGCAACAAAACTCATTGCTGAAAACTGTTAAGGAAAAATGAACGTTGAAAATGACCTTTGCAAAACCTGGAGCAACATACCTGAATCGTCAGAGACGCTGGGATGCTTGCTGCCAGCTGGAGAACGAAGCACATCTGTGCTGTACATCAGGTAGCTGTCGTAGTCCTCACCTGCTTCAGCATCAATGATGGGGACATCGGGGATGATGGGGACTGGAGGGGAGGTGGAAAATGCCATTAGACATGCAGCTCAAAACCACACTGCTCAGGCTTGCCTTCAGCCTTCACCAGGACGATTAGCACAGTGGAGAGGGCAGGGTATGGAGAAGCAGAGATGGAGAAAGCTTCCCAGCACTGCTCCTGCCTCCCCTGCTCCCCATCCAGGCAGGGCAGTAACTCACTGGACAACGGACGCCTGGGCTGCGTAGCAAGGTTGATGGTGGCTTCTCTCTCAGGCCCCCAGCCGGCACCATTTCTGGCCTTCACCATGTAGCGGTAGGGCTGGGACTCCCGCAGGTTTTCTATCAGCACCATGCGTTTCTTTGGGTCTTCCACCAGCACCTTCTTCACTGGGCCAATGGGTACTGAAAATACAAGTGCACATATCCCCCATGAGACACAGAGAACCCCACCACAGCGCTTCCTTGGCCAACAGGCTTGTGGTTTGGTGTCGGGATGTAGCTTGGCTTGGGACAAGGTGCTGGAGCTATCTGGGTTGCTAGTGACAGGCATGACATAATTTTGGAGAAATCCCCAAACTGAATGCTGAAGTCAACCTACAGCAGAAGTCTCCTGTTGCTGTTGTATCAGCTACTGCCACCAGATAGCATCTTTCTGGCACCATAGTGCCCCTAGACCTATGAACTAAGTTTTTAAGTTTTTTTTAAAAAAACAAAACAAAACAAAACAAAAAAAAAAAAAACAAAAAAACAAAACAAACAAAAAAAAAAACACAAAAACACTACCGATATGGATGGAAACTGAGAGTGCTCATGACTTTGCAGGGTTAAGTCCTGAGTGATGATTTCCTGTACTCCCTCCTTCCAGAAATGACCCCTCCAGATCCTACTTTCTACCCTACTATCTACAAGAAATGGTTTTGGATCCATTTTGGTTCTGCTGCAACTTGGGACCAGCCCAGATGTGGAAAGTTCTCTCCAGCTGATAGAGCTGCCCCGGCCAGGAAATGAGCTCTTACTGTTGTCCTCGTTAACAAGTCCATAGCTGACTTCATATGCTGTGATCTCCCCATTGGTTTCTGCGGGCTCAGCCCAGCTCAGCTGTGTCACGGTGGAAGAGACGACGTTGAAAGCCAAGCGTCCGGGCTCACTGGGCACTGGAAAGGCAAGACCAAGGTGCCCAGGTTACTCCAGCTGGGAGCGTTCAGGTGCCCAGAGTTCCCTGAATTATAGGGATATGGATACCAGCTTGCTCCCATGTGGGGTAAATGAGGTGCAGAGCACTCACCGTCCTCCAGCGTGCGGCAGTGGATGATGTCGGAGTAGGCCCCTTCACCCATGGCGTTGTAGGCGCAGACTTGCATCTCGTAGTCGCAGAAGGGGTAGAGGTTACTCAGTTCTGCCGAGGGTGATTTGACATCAGTGAGGCGAGCTTCTGACTCGGGGTCCCCCTGGATCCAGTATTTCACCTGACAAAGCAAGAGAAGGCCATGATTCCATGGAGAGGGGCCAGGAAGGGAGAGCTAGCTCCCTCCTTTGGGTCTGTTCTCCCCATCCCTTCAGCACAAGCGACCATGTGTGCACAGCAGCAGCAGGAAGGGACCCACATCCTCCTCTGGGATCCACTCTCCCCCCTTACCTTGTACCCCAGGGGTTTTCCCGGCGGAGGAAACCAGCTGAAGCGGATTTTCCTGGAGCTGAGAGCCTGGGCATTGGGATTCAGCGGTGCACCCAGGCGGCCTTTGGGGGACTGGGTGACTTGGCCCATGCCAGTCAGTGGGGGGACACCATCCACCACCTCTGCAGACATGAGGAGATGAGAGCACATCAGTGCTTGTGCCCCGCAGGGATGGAGAAGAAAACATGCTTCTTCCTAGCAGTGCCTGGCCATTACCAAGTGAACCTCTCAAAGCAGTTCTGAATGGTAAATCCCCATCACAGGGAAGGGAAACGGAGGCACTCGGTGATGACATCCCCCAAACCACACAGCAAGCTGGCACAAGGGTCTGGCTCTGACACCCACAAGTCCTGCACATTTTGCTGCTTCTCACAGGCTGCCCAGGTAGGAAGAACTTTGCTTCTTGCAGCTAAAAACCCTTAGTTCTGTCTGAATATATTTAACAATGCTTCTGCATCTTGATCGCTTGCGCTGTGCGGCCATGAGAGGAGCGGGAGATGTGCAGAGCCTTCTGAGGCAGTGGATGATGTCGGAGTAGGCCCCTTCACCCATGGCGTTGTAGGCGCAGACTTGCATCTGAGTTGGAAGGGACCCACAAGGATCATCGAGTCCAACTCCTGGCACCACACAGGTCTACCCAAAAAGTCCCTCCCTTGCTTCTCCTAGAAAGCCACCAAGGCCTTGCCTGCCCTGGGAAGCTGCTCAGGTTACTCCAGTGACAAGGGACTTTTTAATCCCCAGTTTTCCTAGTCATTACCACAATAAATCTTTCTCCATTATTGACCCACTTGCTGACAGCTCTTACAGCTCTGTATGGCCACAGTCACAGGAACCACCAAGCACAGATCCTGGAAAGGGAGCCTCTCCCTTATTTTAATAGCTTTTTATTCAAATCCCCAAGAAAAAGGAATAAAAAATGCCCTCTATTTCATTTTGCAGTGTACATCACCCATCTTCTTCCCACCCAGTGCCTATACCCGCTCAAGCCTCTAGAGGGAGACCCAAATCTACCGGTGGGAGCTGGAGGCACCTCGGCATCCCTGCCCTTAGGGTGAGCAGCAGGGCTTGGAGCTCTGCAGGACCCGGGTGGGCTAGTCCTGCTGGGGTCCCCCCACCTCCTGCTGCCACCTGCCAGCCCCTACCTGGGTCAGCGATGGTCACCGTGGTCTGGGGGTAGCGGCCGATCTTGGCGCCGTACTTGGGATGGAGGAGGTCGATGGCGAACTGCTTGAGCTGGCAGTTGTGCAGGAGGGTGTCTATTTCAGTGAGCTCCAGCAGAGAAACCTGCACCTCTTTCCGTGTCTCACCAGGCTGGAAGATCAGGTCGCCTTCTGCAAAGACGTAGTCCTGGAGGAGGAAGGAGAAGTGCATGGTCAGAGCACGCAGCACCCACGAGATGATTTCCAGCGAGCTTCCCCTTGTCTCCCAGCGAACCTCCAACTGGCGTCCCAGTTCCCACAGCTCAGGGCGCAGCCAGCACCCTCTGACTGAGGTCTAAGCAGCCTCTCAGGTCCCTGAGGTACAGGGAATGAGGGCAAGAAACAGGGATGGAGGAGAATGTCTCTGTCCCCATGCTAAACACAAGCCTTGGGTCCACATTCTCCTGGCCATGTTCCCTTTGAACCCAACTCAATTTTCCTGCAGGTCGCTTCCTTCTTTGGTGTCTGCTCGTTCCTGCCTGCCAAGGCCAGGAGCATTGTCCTTACCCTGCCGTCTTTAGCAGTGAGATCTCGGGTCCTGTAGGTGACTTGGGACTTCCCGTTGTCTATGATCTCCCGCAGGACAGGGATCTTGGCCACCTTGTCAAAGCGGCTGTGGGAATAGGCTGGCTGCAAGAAGGTGATGAGGCTGCTGGCTGGAAGGGCAGGAGAGAACAAATGTGTAAATACATGAAAAATCACATTGCAAGCACTTGGAAAGCGACTTCCTACCACCCATAGGTATGAACTGCATTTGAAACACCACTGCATGGACTGGACACTTTATCCATCCTCTTGCTCCTTGCCCAAAACAAGGCACTTCCACTACATCACTCCAACAACCTTACAACTGGAGCAGCAGAGGCATGTGGCCAACCTTGGATCTGCCACGCAACTGCCACGCACTTAAACCTGTGATGTTTTGGTCTCTGTCACCAGGGATGATGACCCTCCCATGGATGCTTTAAAAGGTACTCTAATTTAGACCCAGGTGCCTTCAGATAGCAGTTGCCAGGCAAGTTTCTGGCTTATGATGTTGGGGAGCTCAGACACAGCCTGCACCTTCCTTAGGAACCACTTGAGCCACACCAACACAAATGCCCTGGTCGTGACTTGTACCATAGCTGTTGCCCTTCACCTTGTTCTTTGATGATGGTGATGTTGACCAGCCTGCGTCCAATCTCTGCGATGCCGGTGGGGACATCAATGGCCTCCACCTGCAGCTGCTTCTCATCATCATCATCCTCCCTGATGAAGAGCGGGACACGGACATCCACCAGCTCCACGGCTTCTTGGAACTCCACCATCCCGTGAGCATCTGGGGGAAGGGGCAATGGTGAGAGGTGGGAAATGCCCCCTCTGCCCGGCCAGGACTCAGCACTGGGCTCCGCTCCCTACCTTGATCCGAGGTCACGGTGTAATAACCCGGTGAAACCTTCAGGTCATTGAAAGCCTCGTGGGAGACATGCTTCTCGGTGACTTTGATGATGTCTGTCTTGGCTGAGCGAGGGGCGGTAAGCACAGTGTCCACGATGGTGTGGTCCTGCCTGCGGCCGGGGGAAGAGAAAGCAGAGGAAGAGCTGAGGCCAGGTTTGCTCATCGCATGCAGCACCGGGAGGGGTTAGCGGGTTTGCAGGGCACTCCGCCACCCCCACGCCTGTACACGAAGAGGGAGAAGCAGTGAAGAGAGGACTGCAAGCTCCACTTACCTTTTCCCAGAATTGGGCTGTACCCTGAGGGAAAATAAAAAATAATAAAAAAATAAATCAGAGTGAGTAATGCTTCTGGGGAGACAAAGTTCTGGGTGAATCACAGCCCTGCACATGTCTGAGCCGCGGCAGATGCCCCGCGGGCTTCAGCCGTGGGGAGCGGTGCCAAACCTTCCTGCAGGGCCCCCGGCGGGTGAAGCTCCTCACTGGGCTCATGCTTATGTTGGGAATGGCTCACGGACCCTGCAGCCTCCCAGCTCACAGATTTCACACCCTTTCCCATCCTCTCCCTCATCAGCAGCGCCCTGGGACAACCCTGATCCCGAGACAGGCATTCACCCTCCTGGCGACCCACCTGAACTTGGTCTGCTGGAGCTTGTGGCAGCCCAGGATGTGCTTGTAAATGTCGTTCAGCTGCAAGGAGCAAGAGAGACACAGGGTTTGTCCCTAAAACATAGCCAGAGGCTGCAAACTGAAGCTAAACAGGAGCTTCAGGAGCAAACCTCATCAACGCGATGCTCTGATAATTCTTAGGGTTTGTGCTTTCTTTCAGAACAAGGAAAAAAATCAGGAAAAATCTCTTCTTCATTTCAAGGACTGAGCGTCCAGGGAAGGTGTCACGGCCACCACCGCCGTGTCTGTGCCCCGTCCCACCCCAAGTCCCCCCAGGTGCTCAGGCCCTTACGTTCTCCTCCACTTCCTTGCGTAGCTGCTCGCACTCCCGGCTCTCCTGCTTCATGAGGTTCTGCGTGAAAAGCCGGGTCAGCCGCAGAGACAGCCCATAGGGAACTGCAAGGAGAAATGCCCCAGTCAGGTTTCTTCCCTCCCGGTCAGAGAAATAACTCAGCGAAAGCTGGATGTGTGGGGATATGCGTGATATAAGCGGGGATATGGTGTCCGGATCTCATGGCTTCATGCCCTTTATGGCACCCCCTCGGGGCCCCGTTCTGTGGATGAGACGCTTACTGAGATCTTTGGGGTTGGCGGTGGCGGCGTTGGAGGCGAAGCCCTGCTTGTGGACATTGTTGTTGATCTTCCAGCGGACGGTGTCCCGGCCCTTGAGGGACCCGCTGCGGATCATGGGGGTGTCCAGGTGGTCGGAGGACATGAGGCTCTGGCGCAGCATGTAGTGGTCCTCCTTGAAGCCAACGGTGCGACCTGCAGAGCAGGGGCAGAGTCAGGCTACCAGGCCAGCTGCTGTGGGGCAGGGAGGACGGGCAGCAGCTCGGCTCTGCTAGGAGATGGCCCTGATTTGCCACCCCAGGAGGGGATCCCTTCTTGTGTCCCCCCCCAGGAAAGCAGTGACCCTACAGACCCCTTTCCCCCCCACCCCCCTCATTCCCCCATCCAAAGGGCTGGTACCTCGTGCACAGCAGGGAAGCAGGGCCAGGCAAGCCTAGAAAAGACATGACCAAACACACAGTCACTCTGCAGCCAAGGGTGTAAAAACCCCAAGTCTCCAGCTGGGAGGGCTCACAGCAGCAGGGCTGGAGCAGGGATGGGTGGGCATGTGGATGAATGGGCCCTGGAAGGTGATTTTAGCTGGACATCCTTTTAGCGGGGGAAATCACGCAGCAATTCATGCCAGCAACAGCAGAGGTGCTGGGTACCATCAGGACCCAGCCCCGGCAGAGGCAGGATGGGTTTGGGAAATTTGTCACTCACCTTGCAGCAGGCGCAGAACTTCCAGCAGAGCAGCAGCAGCAGCCCCAGGAGGAGGATCAGGAAAATGAGCAGCGGGATGAGCCAGAGGAAGCTTCCCGGAGGGCACTCTGCAAGGGACAGCAGCACCGGCCGTGACTGCAGGGCAGCAGCCAGGGGAGGGAATGAGGAGAGCACGGCCACGGCTCTCAGAGGGATGGAGTAGCCAAGTTCAGCCCAGGAGCTCCTCTCCTGGTGCTCACAACAAGAAATGCTGCCCAGGGAGAGCTCTGTCACCTCTCGGCTCACACCCAAGGGGCCATCCAGCACCTTCCGTCTCTCCCTGACTGCTGGGTGCTCATCACCAAAGGTGCAGCTCTCTGAGGATGCTGATCTCCACCTCCCGTGCCTGCTCACCTTTCTTCTTCTGCACCTGGACGGTGGCGTTGGGGAGGACGCTGGGGTCTCCCTTCAGGGTGTAGTGGTAGGTGCAGTCGTCCTCCTCGTCCTGGAAGGAGCAGTGCTCGCTGGCCTCCTCTGCGGACAGATTGGGGACACGATCACCAGGCTGGGGAGTTACCAGGACTGGGAAGCCCGGTGCTAAGCATGGGGCACAGCTGTGCAGCAGGGCAGGCATGCCACGCGTGTCTGTGGCCTGGTACCTTTCTTCAGCTCCTCTACCATCTGGACCTGGAGGTGGCACATGCTGCAGTTCCCTTTCCTGTTGCCCGTTCCCCAGGCCTGGCACTGGACGCAGTCCCGGATGCTCTCACAGATGGCCTGAAAACCCTGGGCAGAGGCACAAGGCACTGTCAGGAGACCGACCACGGGGAGAGCATCGCACCTGGAGGCAGGCTAGGGAGATCTCTCCAGCCACCTGCCTCGGAGACACCCTGAGCCACGCAACCCTGACCCAGAGGCTGGAGGTGTTTGGGCTGGGTGGAGGTGCTGAGCCCTCACCATCTCTCCAAAACCTCTTAAACCAACAGCCCACATCAGGGCAGCAATCAGATCTTCTCCAAGGGCTTTAGGTGGCCTTCCCAAAACACAACCAAGCCAGCTTTCTCCACTCCACGTGGGATTAGCATGTGCTGTCAGCAGGAAAACGGAGGCACCCAGCCATGAAATGAGTTTTTCTGGCCTTGGGGCAGATCAGAACAAGCCAGGAGTTGAGACTCAGACTCTGCCCTGCCCGTGGGTGCACGCCCTGCACCAGCGTGCAGGCAAGCATGGCACATGCGTTGCACCCAGGGGCTGTAACGCCTCTGGGGGCACAGCAAGCCCACGGCTGCAGGGTGGTCCCACCACAGACACATCCCAGCCATTTCAGCACAGGTGAGCCCAGGCCCTGCTCAGGACTTTGCTCCTGACACAGATACGCCTTCACCCTCACTTTGCTCTATTTCCCTACAGGTGCTAGATGGGAAGGAGAAGCGAGAACCCTGACAGTCCCCAGGCTGAGGCTCACCAGGGAGTAGCTGATCTCGCAGGTGGAGCTGATGTACACAGACGCCTTGTCGCAGATGCACCTGCCGCACTCGCACCTCCCCTGGTTGTTGCAGATGCCCTGGGGAGCAGAGGGGACAGCTGATGTCTGAGAGCAGCCACAGGTAGTGGCACCGGGTGCCAGCGAGCTGCTGCCGGCTCCCCGTGTCCCCAGCACAGGGATATTTGCTATGGCCTGGAGTGGCCCGACCAGGACGTACCCCCCGGCTGTCGATGCAGGTGTCGTTGCTCGTGGGACACTCGCAGCCTGGGCCCTCCCAGCCGCTCTCACACACGCATGCACCCTTGGAGCAGCGACCGCGATCTGCAAGAGGGAATGTCACCACTCCTGGGCACCCCTCCCTGGGCTTTCCCAGCATCTCGGGGTGCATCCCAGGCTCAGATCTCCCCTGTCCCCGCAGCCCGTTATCCACCCCTCTGTGCCAGCAGCTGGGGACACTCCGACCTGCAGGCACCGGAGGAGGGGGCAGCGGGGTGGCGCTCACCGTTGCAGAGGAAGCCGGAGGTGCGCGGGCACTGCAGGACGTCGTACTGGCAGAAGTCCCCGTCGAAGCGCTGCGCCTGGCCCTCCAGGTTGCACTGGCACTTCCCGCAGAGACACTTGCCCCGGCCCGAGCACTCCTCCTTGTCCCCAGGGCGGATGCAGTCTGTGTTGTTGGAGGACGAGTCCGGGAAGCAGTTGCACGTGTCCCCTTGCCTGATGGAGAGGAGATGGCACTGACAGAGGCAGGAGCAGGGCACGGGGACAGGGTCCACAGGGCACAGGTGTGCATCCCGGTGGGTTGCCAGACTTGGCCAGAACCCCCAGAAGGGCACAGGGCTTGGCAAAGTCCTTACCAGCCTTCGCGGCAGAAGCACCGTCCACAGATGAAGTCCCCATGGAAGCTGCACTTGGGTGAGTACGAGACTGCGTGCTGCAAGGGGAGAGCGAGGAGGTGCTGCTGGGTGGGCTCAGTTCCCCCCAGGGCCATCTCAGGAATCACAGAGGCAGAGCCAGGGGAAAGGCTTTGCCCATGAGACTGAGTTTTGTAGGACAACGAGCACAGCTCAGCGTGGGCTATGGTGAAAACACCCTTGGGCTCAGCTCTGGGGGCAGCTGGGGACAGCCACCTCCTTCCACCTGTGAGCCAGCATCTCCAGCCAGGCAGCGCAGACCGGCCCGCTCAGCACAGGCAGGACGGGTGCCCAGCACCTCATAGCAATCTCTTGCGTGTTCAAAGCTGCATCCTGGGGTCTCCCAGCCCAGAACTCAAAACCTCCAGCTCCAAAAACCAGGAGCTGCTGGCACCGAGCTGCAAGAGCTAAGCAGGACCAGCACGTGTTGGCCGACGCATTCCCAGGAGGGGGGACGTCCACAGACACAACCCGTACCTGTTCGCAAGGGCACACATCGCACACCACCGAGGCTCTGACTTCAAGGCTGTCGCTCAGGGACGTGGGCTTCACGTGGATAACTCCCTGCCGGTCTTTCTCCGGGAGGCTGCAGACGTGCTGCCCTCCGACGTACTCGAGTGCCTTCACGCGCACCTTGAACTTGCCCTGCGGGGAAGGGGCAGTTGGGTGAGCCCCACGGAGTGACCCCACTGCTGGCACCCCACTCGTGCCGCCCATCCCGTGCACCTACCACTTCCCCACGGGTGATGTGGAAGGAGCCGGATTCTGTCTTTTGGTACATGGAGGAGCTGAACTCTGTCTTCAAGGCCTTGGGGACGTAGTCAGCCCGGATGTCCATCTTGGAGCGAATGCGCTGCGGGGGCAGGAGGTGATTACAGCCCTGATTTTCTGCAGCCCCACTGTGGCCACCCCATGGCCTGTCCCGGAGGGGCCACATCCTGCCCTGGGAGCGAGAGCGAAGCCCCGGAGGGCACCATTACCTCGAAGGCTGTGCGAAGCAGCTCCACGATGTTGGATGAGTCTTCCTGGAGCACCCCGATCTCGGAGATGGGGAAATACTTGTGCAGCTTCTGCAGGGAGAAAGGAGCTCAGTGGGGCACAGCACCGCCGTGGCAGGTCCAGCTGCTGCCCTTCCTGGGCGGCCGGGAGCTGCCTGAGAACAGCAACCCCTACAGCTCCCAGGGTCTGGTGCTCAGCACGGCCCAAGACTGGGGCAGTGCTATTCAGGACTGCTAGAACATGCAGATATGATTTTAGCAAGAAAGAAAACACTTTTTGTAGGAAGCAGGCAGGGAACTGCCTGGGAAAAAGTCCTTGCATCAACCAAGTCAGGTCCTCAGGGGTGTTCTCAGCTCAGCTGCACCAAGGCCTTGGGAAACCACATCTAACGCTGCAGTGGGCTTGGCTTTGAGCTTTTGTTCTGTGGAGCAGAGACCTCCAAAGGTCCCTCCCAACCTCGACTGTTCCCCAGCTCTCCCTGCACTGCTTTACATGAAGCAGCCACCAAAACGAGGAGACCTCCAGGAGCTCAGGCTCCTGCACCCCAAGCAGGGCACCCTGGGACCTCCCACACCCCAGAGCAGTCCCCAGGTGCCACGGCAGCCTCCTGAAGTGCCAAGGCATCAGTTTAGCACATGGGGACCAGGGGTGAGAGAACATTTTCTCCTGACAGCTGAGCTGCAGGCAGAGGAGCAATGGTCCTGGAGGACAGGCAAGCCCCCACAGCTCCCCCACCGCCGGGGTCTCCTCACCTCGTAGTAGCTGTAGGAGTGGTTGGTGACGGCAAAGATGGGGATGATGTTGTGCTGGCCCAGCAGGCGCACCAGGGTGGGCACCGAGGGATAGTCCTGCTTGGTGTCATACACGTAGGTGCCCCTGGTGTCCAGGTGACACTCCTCGTCGTTCCTTGCCAGGATCCCTGCCAGGACGTTGGTGCCGTCAGCTTCGTAGTGAAAGGCAGACTCGGTGGAGAACACGAGGAGGTGGGTGCTGTCCTTCCTCCAGCCGATCTTGTCCTACAGGCAGGAATGGGGAGATGGGACCATTATCTCCGTGCCCAAACCACCACATGTTGCCAGGTCAGGACTTGGAAAACCCCAGGGACATGGCATCACCTCCACCAGGTAGCAAACAACCAGCCACGTGACCCGGCAATGCCAGCCAGCAGTTCTCTGCCTCCCCCAGCTGCATCCCAATGCACAGGACATCTCCATGCTGCTTCTCTTTCCCTCGTTACCCAGATGGGCTCATTAAGACCAGACCCCCTCCCATTTGTTCCCCATGCCCCCAGCCCCTCACCTTGCACACAGCTGTCTGCAGGATGGCATCAAAGCCGCCCTCGGGGGCATCCAGGTTGCCGGAGATGCGCTCCTTCCTGAGCTCCTGGCTGAAGTAGTTGATGTTGTTGGTCAGGCGGATGACGTTCTTGAAGGAGAAGGGGGAGTCGGCGTTGTTCCAGGGCTCGCGAAGCCTAGGAGAGAGCAGGAGAGCAAAGGGATGCTCCAGCAAGGCGCTGCCTGTCCTGTGGCTGGGGGAGTGAGAGTCTCAACCTCTCCTCGCTTTGGGGACCTCACGGAGCTGCTCGCAGCCCCCCAGCTGCAAGGCCACAAGGAGGGGAAGGCTGGGAGAGCACCCGGGCAGACACCAAGCAGAAGAGGAGGAGGAAAGCTACTCAACCTGTCGTGGCAGAGCAGGAGAGAGGTGGACAGAGGCTCTGGCACTGCAGAGGAGATTGGGAAAGCCACAGAGAAGCACAAGGGGGCTCCTGCCCTCTTTTCACTGCCCCCAGGGACCCCCCCAGCCCCACTCACTTCTCAGGCCTCATGTCTGTCTGCGGGGACGAGACTTTGTCCACAAACTTGCCGAAGCCGATGGTGTAGTTGGAGGTCAGGGCTCGCAGGAACTCAGCTGGGAAGGAGGAAAGAAGGGACGTGAATAAGGAGATGCCCACCATGCTGCTGCTCCAGGGTGTCCTTTCCTGGTATCTTCCCCGCTGGTTATGTCTTAGTTAAAAGTCCCAAACTGTCAGCTTTAAGCTCTTTGGGCTTAGGGCTTGTTTTTTTGGGCAGAAACCTAAGTCATGTATGGGAGTTTGAAGACTGGGGCTTCTGCAGCAGCACAAGCTCCACCGGCAGGGTCAGGAGACCAAAGGACCGCACAGAACAGCCCTGCAGGGCAGCAGCCCCATGCTGGGGGGAGAGAGGACACAGGAAGGTCTCTGCAGGGTCAGGGGGGACATCCCCTCACCAAGCTGCATGGGGCAGGCACAATTAGAATCTAATTAATACAGGCACCTCAGCCCTTTGCTGGCAAAGGATTTGGGGCCACAGGCAGGAGCGAGCTGCTGACATTCACAGGCACAGGACCCAGCTGCCTGCTTGGCCCAGCTCTCGTCTCACCTAGCTTGTGGCCCATGCTTTTGAGGTTGTCCAGATCATCGGACATCGAGTAGGAGAAGTCCATGAGGATGTAGAGATCCACGGGGCTCTCCAGGGGCTGGAAGACGTCCATGTTGAAGCTCATCTCCTCCCCAGCCCGCAGCCGCATGAACATGCCCTGGGGGGCCACCTGGGTCCTCTGCAGGCGCGTGTTGATGCTGATGTTCTGCGAGGGGAGAGCGGTGTGAGGGGACGGACACCGGCTCCCAGTAGGGTGCAATGAGGGGGAGGCCAGTAGGGGAAGTCAAAGGGCTGGGACAGGCTGGAGGGAGCTGGTTTTGAGTAGATCCCGCATAAACAAGTATCTGGATCTTGCATTTTTCCTGCAGGAGATTCTATAGGAAGGAGGCTGGGGATGGTGGGGCCCCTTGGGAGCCACCTGTCTGTCGCAGCACCCACCTGCTCCGTCCGCATCTCGCCCCTCATGTAGACGATGCTGGCCTCCCCGCAGCCGTAGCGCAGCAGGTTCTCCCGCAGGTCGCAGCGGGGCTCCTCAAAGCTCTGCAACAGGGCGAGAGCAGCGTTACGAGCCCCGAAACAGCAAATCCTCCCCGCAGGGAGGGCACGGAGCTTGTGAAAAGAGTAGGGTCCCTGCCGAGGTGATTGGGTCCAGAGAGCCCTTGGAAGCAGCAGAGGGGCAGGGAGATGGGGACAAATCTCGTCCAAAAGCACCAATGTCCTCCAGCACCAGGGGAGTTGCTGGGCTGTCTGGGACAAGGCTCTCCCTCCTCTCAACGAAGAGTTTCAGGACTGGCCAACAGGCATTTTCTGATAAATCCCTGTATTCAGGAAGCTTGCCCCAGACTCTCCCTCCTCCCTGCTTGCCAGTGCCTGAGCCAAGGGAAATCCACATCTCAGAGCTTTCGGTCTGGCGAAGCTGGAGCCGGGAGCTGGCTCCACTCTCGGGTTCCTCTCCTGGATTTTGCCCAGGGATGGTGGTACGCAGGGCAGGAAACCAGCCAGGAAGCAGAGCCCCAGCGTCCCCTGCCACGTCTCACCTCTTCGGTGCAGAAGGAGCACTCCTTGTCCACTCGGATGCACTCAGAGCAGCTCTTTGCCCGGCTCTGCACACAGCGGTTATCTGGGGGGAAAACACAGAAAAAAAAAAAAAAAAAAAAAAAAGGGTGAGCAGTGGAAGGGCTGCCCCCATCCCTGGGGGAGCCAGCAGGGGTTCTGCTGGGGTATTTAGCAGAAAATAACAAAAAAAAACAAAAAAACAAACAAAAAAACCCAAACAAACAAACAAAAAAAAAACAGCAGTGGGGTTTGCAAGAGAGGAGACCCAAGCACTGGGGGGACAGCAGACAGGAAGAAAGGCACGCAGCACGGCTCATGGGGACTCGTGTGGTCCCATGGGGCATCACCAAGCAGAGGCCGAGGGCAGACACACAAAGGCTGCACTCACTTTTGCTCCTTTGGCAGAGGGTGGTGGTGCAGAGCAGGGACAGCAGCAGCAGCCCGGCACATGCCCTTGGCAGCATGGCCATCCTCTTCCTCCTGAAAAACATGGCACACTGAAATCGCGGCGGTCCCAGGGCTCGGCAGGGGAAACGGCCCCGGAGGAGGACAGCTGTGGTGGGACAATCCTTTGCACCCCGGAGAGCTGGAGCCTGGCTGCAATCTCTGGTCTCAGCAGGGCAGAGCACTAAATCAAAACCGAAAGCGGCTCCTGCTCCATGCGGGTTTGTGCGAGAGCCTCAAGGTCCCCAAGCATTGGGGCAGGGCGGCTGCCGCGCCGCGGCTGGCTGGAGCCCTGCACCCTCCGCACGTGAGAGCAGCGACCGGCCGGGTCCAGGCCTTGCTTGGGCTGGGGAGGAGGAGAGCAAAAGCGCCTGCACCCCAAAAGCAGAGCAGACCCTTCCCTCTGCCTATCCGTATGGCACTAAGAGTTTCCAGAACGGGCACACAACAAACAGAAGGTGAGGCCTTGGGAACACCAGACCTGTGCAGATCTGGAGGGCAAAACCCAGACAGAATAAGCTGTTCTCCTTGCCTCTGCACGTGATGGATTATCTGGCTGGCAGAGCGACCAGTGCTGCCCAGAAGTCTGTGGTCAGAGGTGGTAAATAGGAGGGACAAGAGCTGGAACTCGAGCTCTGCGGCTGCCGCGCCAGCTCTGGCACCACGGCCGGGCAAAGAGAACAGTTAAGTCTCTGGCATAAAGACATCTGTAAAGCATCTCCCTTCTGGAAGATGCACGCATGAAATATCAGATACAAACAGTTTTACAGCTTCTTCTATGCTGTGTAGCATAATCCCTGATTCTACAAAACAACAAAAAAAGATGCCATGAAAAGCCCTGAAAACAAAGACCTTCAAAGAAAATGGGAATAGCTGAGGATGTCTGAGTTCCCAGAGGAAACCCAGAGCACAGCCCTGTCACTTGGTCAGC
Organism: Heteronetta atricapilla; assembly: GCA_011075105.1. NCBI lineage: Eukaryota > Metazoa > Chordata > Aves > Anseriformes > Anatidae > Heteronetta > Heteronetta atricapilla. The sequence continues at coordinate 5,455,420 of CM021748.1, forward strand.
CAGGTGCTGATCCGGAGCCCTGGGAAGTTACTGGAAGAGCAGCTCAAACATCAGTGGGTGGGGACCATACGTGGTCACCAAACCCTTGGGAATACACCGACTGCACGAGGCTGGGTGCTTGCAGGAGTCACCACGGCGAGGACTCGGGCACACGCAGTGCTGAGCCGGGTGATGCCTCCCTGGGGGTTTGCACCTTACTCCCGCAGTATCTGGGGACACGGCCGATACGGGACAAGATGCAGGTGACTCATTTATCTCGCCGGCTCAGTTCAGTGGCTTTATCACACAGTGACAAATACACACCCCATGGCTGAAATGTGGAAAATAGGGAATTATCAGGAAAGCATCCCTGCTGGGGACACCAGCCCCTGCCCTGATTGGGGGGCAGGAGCCCTCGGCTCAGATCTGAGGTGGATCAAAGCACGGATCCGGTTCCTCTCCCAGCCACGGGTCCAGAAAGAGTCACCAGGGGATGGCCTGGCACACCCTGGGCCTTGGACACGCCAGCTGCTGTCACGTCTTTTCAAGTGCTGAGATAAGAGGCTATAAAACTCAGGTTGATATTGATGTCCTGATGCCGGTAAGCCGCAGACTTTGAAGTATTTGGTGGGGCTGAATCAACCAAGGGCGTTGGTGGCTCTGGGCCATCACAGAGCCTCACTGCCAGCCGCGGGAGTGGCCATGCTTGGTGTAAAAACACACCAACGGCCATCCCTCGATCTCAAAAATTTCCTCCGGAAAGGAAAACGTCACTTTGCTTTGGAAAAGTGCTGCAGTTTGGTTGGATTTTCATTACAACAACAACAACAAAAAACTGTTCAGTTGTACAAACCCAGGGGACAAAGCGGAGCAGCTCCCAGCAGCACAAAAACATCCCACCCCTCCGAGGCCACATGTCTCCCCCTGCTCTTCTTCCTCTCCTCCCAGCCCACGTCTCTGCCTTGGCACAGTCGACAAAACAGCTCTGGAAAGCACCTGGGAACCCCTGGGCTGGATCACACATCCCTGAACAAGGAGGAGCTTCTCCAAAGAAACCACTGGAGCAATGAGGAAGGGTTGCAGCAGGAGAGCTTTGTCCCCGTGTCCCCCCAGCAGTTTGGTGCTGGGAAGGACGAGGCTGCAGCCAGGCACTGCCCTGGGGTGGATGGGGACGGGAACCAAGGAAGAGGAGCAGAAATGTCACAAGCCCATGGCAGATGGTCAGGCTGGGGACATGGGGATATGAAAACCCAAACGCTGTCTGTGTCCCCACGTTCAGCCTTGTAGTCTTTAAGGCTGGGACGGACACAGCAGCCTTTCCTTGCATTCAGACCCACAGAACACCAGCAGCTCAGTGCCTTTGGGATGGGGCTGTTGGCTCACTCCCTTTTTGGGGACAGGATCCTCGGGGTCTCCAAGCATCTGAAAATCCCCTCCTCCCCGCCACGCATCCTGAGACACATCGGGACACATCAGTCCTCTGCTCCTGCAGCCAGAGGTGCTGGAGCCTGCAGGGACCTAACCCAGCATCAAAGCAGCCCAGGGGACTGGGGACATGGTGCTGGGGACCCCCAGCACAGCCTGTCCTCCCTCTGTGGTCACATCCCCCCATCCTGCTGGGGGTGCAGAGGGACCCCGTGTGATGGAGCAGGGGACGGACGCCTCACTGGGTGGGAAGCATCTGCAGCAGCACCCACCCGCTGCGCCGGGGGAAACCCTGCAGCCTGCTGGGGCGGGCAGGGGGCTGGGGACCACCGTCAGCCTCAGCAAGGGGCTCAGGCTCTGAGGGAGAGCTGTCAGTGGCGAAGGCAAAGCCAAGGGGCATCCGGGTGCCCCCATGGGGAGCAGCTCTCCCGACCGGGGCAGGGCTGCGGGTGCACGGATCGGTGCAGGAATTCACCCGCTCTCCCCCCCCCCCCCCCCGGGCTGCTCCCTTCATGAGGCACTGACCTCACAAAACTTGGAAGTGACCAGGATGGACCCCCAGAGAAGCACCAGAAACCTGACTCATAAATCAAAGCGTTGTTTAAACACCGCAGCACGCTTGCCTTTGATTTTGTTTAGTTTCAGCGAAAACTTTCACTTCTCCCTCTCAAAGTGAGCCCCTGCAGCTGGAAGCCTCCAAGCTCTGAATTTCAGATTCACAAGCTAGAAAAGACACCAGCATGTGCAGCTCAGCAAAAGCAAACAGCCTGACCCCTACTCACACTCGGCCTTTTTCTCTCCAGCTCATCCCCTTCCCCTTGCTCCGAACAGCTCCCACGTTCCACGGGGTTTGCACACAGTGACCTGTTTCGCAAACAGCTCTGTGTCCTCCGGGGGCTGTGCCACCCCAGGAGCTGTGCCCCAGGTGCCAGCTCCATGGCACCACCGACTTTCCTCCTGGAAATGGGGCAGGCAGAGGGAGAGAAGGTCATCTTTGTAACCTCTCACAAATTGTCTCCAAAAAGCAATGGCAACAACCTGCTCCCCGCAGGTTCTTTGCTGTCCCTCCGCCCCGCAACATGGGCACAGCACCTCCAGGCAGCTTCGTTCAACCGAGTAACTCGGGCAAGGAAAAGCGCCCTGCACGGCTCTGCAAAGCAAAGCTGCTCAGGCACGAGCGCTGCTGTTTCCAGAAAAAAAAAAAAAGGCAGGAGAAAGCACATAACTAAACCTGGACGAAAAGGGGAAAACAGGCACGCACGCAGCTGAGCCCACCCAGCTCTGCCCTGTGCCTACCTCCCCGTGTAGCAAGCCCTGCACCTTCATTAGCCCCGAGTTAATCAACATAGCAAAATTAAAACAAGCCTGACAATACAGAGCACAGATGAATTAATTCCACAAACCTCATTAGCGCTGGAGCTGACTCAACGTCCAAATCCTCTGCCACAATCCAAATAACAGGCACCCACACAGCAAGCCAAGAAATTCTTCCGAAGGCAAGGGGAGAGCTCGCTGCTCCGCTGCCACCAGTTGAGCTCCAGGCTTGGCCTTTTCTTTCTTTTCTTTTCCTTTTTTTTTTTTTTTTTTTTTTTTTTTATTCCCTCCTCTATTTTCTGTCCCCTTTCTCTTTCCGGTTAAACGTCAACTTCCAGTCCCGCGGGGAGGGCAGGCAGCCGGCGGGCTGACATACCTCTGCTGAGATTCCCGTGCCCCCCCCGGCCGAAATATTGGCTTTGTTCTGCCCTCGCTGCCGCCCCTTGGTCCCGGGGGGTGCCCGTGGAGAGGCTGGGGAGGGGGGGAGCAGAAGTGGGAGCCACGCTAGTGAGATCCGTGCCCAGGTGAGGACGAGCTTTATCCCAGCTGGGGCGGGAGGGGGGCCGTGACTCAGTGGTTGGCATTCCTCCGCGCCTCGCACACCTGTACGGGCAGGCACAGCCCGTGCAGCCGCCCCGGACCCTCCCTCCCGTGCGCACCGGCACCATCCTGCAGGAAAAGGGCTGAGCAGGCAGCGGGCAGGGAGCCCGGCCACACCGCCAGCCCCAGGGGAGGCTTCTTCAGCCCCACAGCTGCCTTTGGATTTAGGGGCTGGGGTCTCTGGGGGCTTGGAGCCGATCTATGCAGCAGCACCGCGCGGTGCTGAGCGCACAGGACCGGAGCAGAAGCTGTGGACTAACTCCCCGCTCACTGCAAGCTGCAGCACCTTTGACTTCGCTACCAATAATAGCAAAGGACAGGCAATAAAAACAAAAAGCTGATCGCAGTCATAAGTCTGATGTTTCCTGGCTGTCTTGGAGATTAAAAACATTATCGGGGTGCTCTGGGCCTCTCATTTTTAACACAGCATCACGGTGGCTGCTGGTTGACTCTGCAACGACAGTGACCAGGTGTCGAATGAAACGAAAGCAAGGAACCGGATTCCTTTCACTGCAAGAAAGGTGAAGCTTGAGTAAATAGGAGCAAATGGATTAATCCCCAGGAAAAAAAGGAGGATGTGCTCCATGAAAAATCACAGCAAACAGGAAACAGGCAGGGGGGCAACCGAGGGTGGCACAGGCACTTTAACTCTGCTATTGCCCAGTTTCTGAGCGCTCAGATTTGCAATCTCACCATTAATCTCGGCCTTTTGGAGATGCCATTTCCCAGATTAAAACAAATAAACCTGCAGATTAAGGGTTTGCTTTTGCTTGCTTTGTTTTGAACCACAACAAACATTCGCTGCAACACCACAGCTGGGGGCTCTGATGCTTAAGACACGGGAGCAGCTGATGGCAGGGGGCAGATCAGTCCCGGTGAGGCTGGGGGAGCTACAGGAGCAGCAGCACAGGTTTATGCCATTGCACGTAGAGGAAAGCTGGGTTTCTGAGGCTGGAGGGCAGCAGATGTATCTGCTCACAGCCCCTGGCTCTCTGGTCCCATCCACCAGCTGTGCCCAGCTCCTGGCAGCCTCTGCTGTTCTCCCTTCGTGCTGCCAGGCACTGGAGGTAAAACGGGCAGTTGTTTTATCTGACCGGCCTCCTTTCCCCACCCGAGATGGAGGATGCTTACGCTGGCTCCTGTGAGGAGTCTCTGGAGTCACTGACAGCCATTTCTATAGCTCCCACCAGATTATTGCTCTCCCTGCCGGGACAACCAGTCCAAGAACCAATCACTGATAATTACAAGTGGTTTTAGGGTTAATTCTCTTTGTACAGAACCTTTCTTTTCCCTGTCCTGCTACCGCAGTGCACCCAGAGGCAGCTCCGGGGCCTTCTCCAGATCCACGGAGCAGTTACATCCAACATCCCACTGCTGAAACGCATTCACTCCCTTTCTGAATTCTGTCCACACTGATAAAAATAGGTGTTTTTCTTGATTGCAATACTATCCTGTTCCCTGTATTGGCAATATCCTTTAGACTATCTGGCAATCTAAGGAATGCTTAATAGTATCATTAGCATGCACATAATTTATTACACTAAAGTAGGCTTAACATAATTATCTAGGTAATTAAAAGCACAGGATGAAATCCTCCCGGGTGCTCTTCCTCAGCCTTTCCCTAGGACTGCCTTCACTGTGCGTGTCCTCTGTCGTGCACTGGATGCCCCCTGTGAGAAACACGTATGTGAAGGAAATCTCTGTGCTGAGCATCAGACACCCATTTCCCCCAGGAGGTACAGGCAGAAGGTCAGTGAGCTGCCACAACACAAAAGGTAAAGGATCCAGGACAAAAATTCAGCCTGTAACAATGGCAACATCCACCTGGAGAAAGGACCCTCTACTCCAGCTTCTCATCCAGCAGCCCAAGGCTGAAAACACCCCAACGTTACGTTTGAAAGGTTCCCTGGGATTTCTCCTTTTCTCCCCGTTTGTGTTGGCTTGGCCGTGCAAGACACCGACGCGTGGGTGAGGCGCCGTGAGGAGCCAGGCAGCACAAAGAGGGGGCAGAGGGGGACGGTCGCCTCTATTCACGTTACAGCAGGGCTGCAACAGGCCGTGTGCCGAGGAGGGGTTGCAAGCACCAGTGACCACCTCTTAGCACTGCTCTGAGAGGCAGGCCCATGGCTTTGTTTGCTTCCTAGCGCTGGCTCGGGGGAACGTGGCGGAGGACAGACAGACAGACGCCTTTCTACGTGAAAAGGCAAAACCTTTCCTTGTGAAATCTTGATGCTTTGCTGTTTACTGGCAACCGAAGGCACGAGCCCAGCTCCAGCCAAAGACTGGCTTCAAATAAACAAAGGCTTAAATGTTGGGAGCCGCCAGCGTCCATGGCGCTCACTTGGAACAAAAGGAAGGAAGCTGAATATAAACGCTGAGAGGAACAGAGGTGCACGACAAGGCTAAGAGGTGGGAAACTGCTGCAATGCCTGAACACTGGCCGCTGGTGTAAGTGCTCACCAAAGGGAGAAGGAGACTTTGGTGGCTCTTGCTTCTCAACAGCAGTCTATTTATTTTCCTGTTAGAGAGAGCCCTGCTGAAAACCATCTCCCTGAAGGTCAGAGCCCCGTGCTCTCCTGGATTCACTTCTTCATGGGATTGAGCAGGCCATGCTCCTGTGGGAGCTGCCTGGGCACATGGCAAAGGCCGTCTGTTTGAGGGGGCTTTGCAGAAAGCTACACGTGTGTGTGCCTGGCTGTGTGTGGTTTTTTATTCCCCTCTCCCCTGCCCCGATGCAGAGCTGGAAAGGAGCTCGTGCAGGTGGCGGCTGGCTGGGCGCCTGCTGAAGCCTTCACCTCCGCGCTGCCCGCACCAACTGGATCCTCAGCAAAGCCCTGGCACGGCCCAAAGCCTTGGTAAGAATGTCTTTTTTTTTTTAAGCCTCAGTAAATAACTCTCTTAAAACAGACAGCACAGCAGCAGTCCAACTAAAACATAGCTTCAGGTGCTTGCATTTTAGTTCAAGGTGGGGCTGGCAAGGGCTGCCCCTCCCCACCTGCTCCTTCAGTTAACACCAAGCCAGACACAAACCAAAGCAAATCCTGAGCTAAAATCCCTCCCCACAACAGCATCAAAGGAGGACGGGTCTTTAAATCACAATAAGCAAAGAGGAAAGAAAATCAACACCTCGGGGCATGGAGGTGTGAGAAAAGGCTTCAGAAGGGAGGGTGAAAGCAGAGCCCAGCCTGCCAAGAAGGACTTGGCCACGGAGCTCTCCTCCCTCCTCAGAGCAGCCCGGCATGGGGGGGCAGACACCAGCGTGGAATTTCAGCTAAGAAACCCACTGAGGTTGGGAAATACCTGTGCTTAAAGGCGGTAAGCAGAAGACCTGTGGTTTTCTATGAGCATTAGCCTTTAGTTCCAAGGAGTAATGAGAGTGGGACCAGTTCTGCTCTCCTGGGTTTGATTAGTCTCCTCTGGGGAGAAGAAGCAAGACTTTGAGTAGTTGGAATCACAGCCTGAGCACTAATTATTGAAGCAGCATAAAGAACCTTTTAGCCATTTGAGTTGTGAATTTGCTTTAGTGGAGCTTGGACACAGTTCCCAGCTGTTTATACTTATATTAAAACTTATATTTAAATACTCCAGCAGGTCTCTTCAGCCCTCTGGAGATCAGCAGCAGTGACACAGCCCTTGGTATGAGCACAAACAGATTTCTAACAAGCAAACCTGTTGAACCTCCCCTCAGGACTTAAGACAGTGGCTGTCAGAGGCTAGGAAGATGACTTTCTTTTGGTCAGACCATTACTTCTGCACACGTGAAGCTCCCTCCACCTTTCTGGTGCACTGACCGACCACAGCTGAGTGCAGGCTACCAACCTGCATGCCCTGTCCTCAGGAGCAGCAGAGGTTTTATTTCCTAGAACTGTATTTTCCAAACTGTGTCTGTATATTACTTCCGATAGTAGCACGCAGGATAAACAAGAGCAACAAGCTATTGTACGAGCTGGAAGGTTGTTATACAATGGTTGGCATTGCTACCTCAGCTTTTTGGAAAGGAGAGAGGAGGAAAAAAGAAAAGCCATTCATGCTTCAAGTTAGCTTTCTCTACTGCAGATAACAAACACTCAACCATGAGATGGAGGTGGCAGATGCCCCATTCAGCCAGGTCTCTTGCAGAGCTGGGTACTCGAGGAGTTTGAAAACTGTTGTTGCTCCAGGTGCCTCCCTGCCACCTCTGCCCAGCTTGCCTCATCAGCAGTACTCAGGAGCTAGGGTTAGGAAGTCTTTCTTAACCTTTTCAGGAATACCATCAAGCCCTACTGAGCATTTGCAGGGCATTGTCAGTCCCTGCCTGCAAGGTGGGAGTGAAACGAGCAGCTCTGACCACAAAGCACACAAAGAAAGCCTGAAGTCTGGAACAACAGAGCAAGAAGGAAGAGGGTGCATGGAAAGAGGAAGGGTGGGGTGCCAGGATGTCAGATATGAATAAGATACTTGCACTTAAACAATGTTCGGTAGCTTCTGTAGTTAAATGATTCATCCCCCCAACACTTCAGCATTTGCCTTGTGTCAGGTGCCAAGAAAGAGGCTGGAGCCCAGCTTCAAATTCACAGCAGCTGGCGATGCTTTTTCTCCCAAGTCCTTCTCCTCCTGCAAACTTATTCCCTCGGCGCACACTGAGCTGCATGCTGGTACCTGGCAGCGACTTTCAGAAAGAAATTCACACGCTTTCCCCAGCTACTTTTCCTGATACGGTACAGCATACAGAGATACAAGTGCTGACATGTTTAACTAGGTGAGTAATATTTCCCTGTAATCAAGCTAAGTCATCTAGCACAGTTAGTTCAGGTTAGGATCAAGAATGACTTCTACTGCATTATCAGTCAGATTCAGTTGTGTACTTGCAAGGAATACAGTTTTTCCAAATTACTAATGAAATTGAGACAGCAAACAAAAAAAATCAGGAACAAGTTTCAGAGCACAGTAGTGTAAGCAGTCCAAAAAAGATTGGATCTGCAAGGTTTTATGTGTGTGTTTTTGTTTTTTGTTTTTTTTTTTGTTTTTTTTTTTGTCTGTCAGGAACCAGTGACCACTTCTGATCCAACATTACAGGGACCTGTAAGGCATTAGGCAAAAGATAGCTAGTTATTATAGAAAAAGTCTTTTCCATTAAAGCTTACTTTTGTGTTTAGGTTTAATCTGCAAGGTCAGGTACATCAACGTAGTCTCAGACTCTCCAACTTTGTGTTTACCGCCAGTTAGTTATCAGGGAAGAATGGATGCACAAGAGTGGCCGGTACCTCTGATACTAGGCTGCACTTCAGGTATGGGAACACACCCCAGCAAGATATTTAATCTCACCCAGCTTCAGACAGGCTTGCTCACAGCATACCTATCAAGGGCATTCATTAGAGGAGCATTTGTTGCTGTAGAAGCGCAGACACACCTCCCACTCCTATTCATAGGATTAAACTAATTGCAGTGATAGCTCTGGTGCCCAGTTTGCCATTCATCTATAGGCTGAAAAACTGCAGCACCTGGGGCCCATCTTACTTTTTTTACCTGCTGTATCTTCATCCACATACTGGTCAGCAGAACTTTAAAATGTTTAAATCACACAGGTTTTAAATAGGCTGGAATTGTACAAGATATTCTAGACAGAAAACTTCACAGAGCTGCAAAGCTATCTAATGGCTTGGATTTCCCACCAAAAATAAATCCCTGGCCTTTAAAAGAAACACCCCAAAACTATGAACTCTCCTCAAGACACAGGAAGAAACACCTTCAACAGCTGAGGTGGAAAACGCCAGCCTCTGTAGAGTACTCTAAGTCCCAAGAGAGAAGACTCTTATTTATCTTTAAGTCTCCATAAATGCAAGACTTGAATCAGGAGTGACATAAGGTATATAAAAACCTGAAAAAGCAACATCAAAACTGAAGAACCTTACACTTTTACTGATCTAGCAACCTTATCTTCTATCACTGCTTATGCATTAGGTAAAAAAAAAAAAAACAGGCTCCAAGTAGGAATTTAACTTAAAATTAACTTAAAACACTAGAAAACTGTAGAACTACCAAATCTGAAAAGCCATGGTATAAGAATTAAAGACTTATTTAAATAATACAGAGTGACCACTGCAAAGAAAATAAACCCACGTTAGCAACTTTTTGTATAAACAGATGGAACCATTCAAGTTATCTATCCCACTTACCTCAAAACAGCAAGCAAAATGCTTCGTTTGCTGCTGAGATCCTCTTTAGGTGCCTGGCCTCTGTAGATAAAGGTTTTAAGGAAAAACACAGCTGCTAGTACTTGAAGTTTAAGGTGCTGGAGCAGATGTGAAAAAATACCATTAAGAACAGCTGAGTTAGCAGCTATTAGCAGCTATTTCAGGACATCCTCTATAACAAAAGTATCTCCAATTAAAATAATTCCAGTGCCCCATTTTTTTCCTCCAGTGTTTGATATTTCAAAAAACAATCAGTAACGTGACACCACCCCGTGTCTCATGGAATCATGACATACTCGCCTAGTGCTATCTGTAACCAAAGGTCTAACAAATGGATAATTCATTCTCCATCACCAAGATGAGAAATACCAACACATGAATGACACTTGTTTTTTTTTTTAAAGACTTTCCATTTTTATAATAACTTTTTGCAACACAAGTAAGAAGATTTATACAATAAAAATTTCAACTGAAAATACTTTTTCACAACAGTGGAGCAAGCAGTGCCATGTGTGCACTTCAGGGTACAACACTACTACAAAGACAAGATCACAGTCAAGTTCAGGTACTCTCTGATTATCTGCTGTCCAATCTCATTCCATGGCAATGGAACAGTTTTCTGCACAGGTCTTTACAGATGAGTTCACAATCAAATCAAACCTCCACAGCTTACGGCTTCTGCATAGAAATCTCCATCCCTGATAGATGGTAACATGACAATTTCAGTAGTTAGCTCAGTATTTCAGCTGTTTAACACATGATCACTAAGATCTACACAGATATGCACATAGGTACAGATAGATGTCAGTACTATAACAAAGAGTGAGCCTACATTCACAGATGTAGGTTCATCATTAAGTCTCTGCTACACATTTGAAGATGGACACTGACCAATTGTCTCTGCTCTACTTCCCTTGAAACCGAATTAGTGCACATGAGGGAGGTACATATCACAAGCAGCAGCCTTTGAGGATGATCTGGAATACACAAGGGTAATATGATATCCCATCACCACTTTTTTTTACACCAGACTCGCAGGTAGGGTGAGAACCTAATGCAGTAATTTAATAAGCTAACTTTTACAAGCTGACTTTACATCCAACCTTCCTCCAAGCACAACACACAGACTGGTTCTTCCTGCAGCAAGAAAAGACAGAGGCATTTTTCGGCAGAGGTCCATTCCTGTGGGCACACAGCTGGCATGCCTGCTCCTGCCCCCATTCTTTCAAATGGGAACTGTGGTCGGTTTCAAAGAATCTTGTCATCTTTTACCAAAGGCGAAAGCTACCCCCTCCCTTTCGAGAACAATAGCTTCAATGACAATCAGTCTGAAAATCCAGGCCCGGCAGGCTAGTCACTGCTTTGCCTTTTTCACGATGGTGCCAACAGCTGATATGACCGTAGTTTTGGATCCACTCGCACTTGTTGTCACTGTGACAACGCCCGGCAGCGTTGCAGTAGTGGTGAGGATGGTGGGCTGAGCTATCGTTGTTACAGGGATGGCCGAGTCCCATTTGCTCTTCCTCTTCTGTGCATCTGTGAGTTGGATCAAGCAAACAAGGGTTAGCATTGTGTTAAAGGTCACACCAATCCTTCCGTAACAGCCTGTCTTGTCAACTCTTAAAGCACCACTGCTTTGCTAGACAGCTTTCTCTCACGTTAACATCAGCATACGCTGTCAGTAAGTGTTGTGGAGGAAAGGTGACTTTATAACTCAAGGGTCAGAGTAAAACTGTACACATGAACTCCAGCAGAATGGGAGACAGTTGACTCTGACAGTAAAGACATCAGCAGATTTCTTGATCCACTAAAATAAACCTCTTCACCATCTAACCCATCCCCAGGCTTTCACTGCAGAAGGACAGCCATGGGACACAGGGGCAAGAGGAAAGGTAGTCTGTTAATCCTTGGAAGAAATACTGCCTTGTACTATATATACAGTCAACAAGTAGCTTTTGGGGTTCCCAGGAAGCATTAACCCCAGCCTTACAGCTTAACAGGTACAGTCACAACTTGTCTTTACCTCCCACTGTGGTACTGGCTGTTGTGGTTGTTGTAGAGGCAGCGCTTGTTGTTGTGCCCTTCTTAGTGCCAGTCACAAACTCAATCTGGGAAGGGAGATAAATAAGAGAAAGGGGAGAAGAAAAAATTGCATGTTTAATATATTATAGGTTTTTTTTTTTTTTTTTTTAAACCCACAACACCTCTCTGTTTTTAAAGACCAGCTTTAGTGTCACATGAAACACTAATCTCACAGCTGACTGCTGTGCAGGAAGTACAGATGCAGTCCTGAGGTCAAAGCATGCTGAAGTCATGATCACTGAGGATCCCTGTGTCCCAGATCTTAAGTCAGGTATGACAATGTTTGTTAACTGGTGTAAGCATAGAAATTTGACAACTCAGAAAGGAGAGATCCTGGTATTGAAGTATGTATATTTATAGCTAGAAATCCCTGTGCTCTTTTCTTTAAGAAAACTGCAGAACAAGTCCCTACCTGCATGATTTACTGTGACTGCATCATAGCAGGAAACCTAGCAACAAGACCTACAACAGCATGCAATCTCATATTTTCAAAACTGCAGATATGGGCAAGGAAAGAATCAGATATCTGGGTTGCTGTGCAAAAAAACAAAACAAGTAGCAAGATACAGCACGCACTGCAAGAAAAAATACCTTCACATACTGAATATTGAAGGAGCGTTCTGCAAAGTTAGAAGGCAATCTCTAACTTTAGACAGTTCTCTAAAGCCAGCTACTAGCTAAAAGGCAATACCACTGTGGGACAGGAATAAAAAGCTCCTCTGTGTTCTTTTTTGGGGGAGATACAGAAGAATGTACATTTTGTGATGAGCCCAGACACTCCCAGTTAAAGTTAAAATATGCTCAACGTTTCTGGAAATTAGAAGCAAGAAGGCAATATACAAGAGAAAAAGTAAATATTGTCTCACAGTGAGATATGGTGAAGAAATCAAGCTATACTAGGCTAAGCCACTAGGCAAAATGTCATAGATTAAGAAAAAAAGCTGTACTTTATGCAGTATCTTGCCTGTATCTGGCTTACTGCATACCATTGTATGAGCTCTGGCTTAAAAATACTGACAAAACAAACAAAAACAGGGGGATAAACAGCCTAGATAACTGGACCTATAGGGAAGGGCAAACAACTTTATTTGCTCAGTCTAGGAAAAGAGACATGCAAGAAGAAAGAACCAGGGAAAACGGGAATTATTGGTAGAGAATGTAGTTCACAAAAAAACAGCAAAGGAACAAAATGAAATTGAGCAGGGAAACAACCACGAAAAATCCTCACGTCTCAGTCCTCTTTTCATTTTGAATAGCTACCTTTGTGCGCTCCTTCTTGGCCTTCTCCAGTTTGTCCATCTCAATCTTCTGGGCTTTTGCTGAGAAAGAACAGAAGTTACAAGCAGCACTGGAAACAGTAAAAAGCCATAACTATCTCGCTCACACACTTCCCAGAACAAGCAATCAAAAACTTCAAACCGCGTACAAAAAAGCATTATTGCACTAAATTAATGATCTAAGATGAAAACATTGAAGAACCAGTTTTAATGAAAGGGCTTTCCAGACTGATGAAGCACCCATAACATTGAGGCACATCCAACCAGAATGATGTAGTCAGCATGTGACGTTTCATTTATAAAGAAGGTGAAGACTCCAGAACAGTTAATTAACTACAAAACACAAAGAACTAAGTTAGGACAGGAAAAAAAAAATAATCCTAGAATTACCTAGTGCCTCATAATACGAATCCTCTGACCAGCCATGAGGATCAAACATATCCTAAGGATGAAAAAAATCACATTAGGTCTATTTCCACATATATGCAAACCCCAGCTCAAATTATTATATACATTGCTGTTCACTGATGATATTCATTACTGATTATTTCTTGTATGCCACTGACACAAAGATGACATCAGATTTTCTTTTATGGGTCCATGTACTGTTGTAAAAAGAATAAACAGCCTTGAAACTAAAAGGATGCTGGGATAAGACACATTCTTCTGCTGCTCAGCTTCTATTCCCCCCAGGAGTACACACTTCAGCAACTTTCATTCAGAGTCATTAAAATGAAGTTGGAGGCACTGAGGCTCAATACCACGTGAAAATGTTCACTTCAATACAGAGGATCAGACAAAAGTTCCTTACAGGACCTCTGAACAAGAAGGGTAAAGAAAGCCAGATGTCAGAGCTCACAGCCCTGTATCATTTTTCACCCACTGCCTTGACAGGCAAAAATCACTGCACCTCACCTTTGGGTAATTTGTACCAAGTTCATCAATTGAACAGAACTGGATCAGCTTTTCATAGATGCTGCAAAACGAAAGACCAGAAATTACTCAGAAGCTCGCTCACTCTTCTAAACTGAAGTGCTTCAGATTTGTTAGTAAAAAGAAGTTGTCACCTCTCCGTGCTAAGAGTAAAATCAGAACCTGCGCTGCTGTGCTTGCTGTGGTGGACGTGGCATGCCATTAACCACATTATTTCCCATTTCTTTCTGGTCAATCTCCCAGCCCCCAGAGCAAACATTTTCTGCAATATTTCATCCAAAGACTGTACGTTTATGTACCTAACTGTTATGCTAACCTAGTTGCTGCCTCACAGAGCACCAAAGAAGAGTCTTACCATTTCAGTTCCTATCACATTATGCCTTTCTCGATTTTGTAAGCAATAGCACTTGTTGCTCAGGATCTTGTTTCTGCTACTGCTCCAACCAAGAGGAAAATTCTTTAGCTTTGCTGAGTGGTGCTTTGGCCTCCCAGGAAAAGATGGGAGCTTACCTGGGGTTGCGGAATTCCTTCTTCCTTTGAATGATGTAGTTCATATCCATGCCCTCTTTTATTTTCCTCTCATACAGCTTTTGAATTTTATCCTAAGGGAGCAAGATTACAGGGTGAGACAATACAAAAAGGATGAGTGTTCCAGCTGACTATCAAAGCATACATGTGGAAACAAGACAACTGAACCAGTGACCTCGCACTGAGCAAGGATTCCACCTCTACCCTAAGGCCAGGCAGATCGGTTAGTACAGACACTTCCTGCTTTAAGGTCTGACAGCATCTTCTCCATGAACCACCCGCGTGGGTACTGCAATTGATCTTTGCACTTTCTGAAGGCTCCAGTGATTAAAGATTTGCATTGGAGGCAGCAGCGCATACTCCCTGCCCTCAGAAGGGGAGCAGAAGCCAGCTCCAGGAGGGACAGGTGAATTCCAGGAGGGTTCTCCCACAGCATACAGCAACCGTCCCACCTCCCTTCAGCCTGCCACGCACCTGAAGCCTAGCTGCTGGGCTGCAGCGTGCACAAGTCAAGGCTCACGGCTATGCCTGGGTGACACGTGGGCCACATTCTGCTGGAGAACTAAAACTAAGCCAGCCCACCGGACAACGCCATCAGCAGGTATTGCTGGTGGTGAATGCCAGCAGCCAACCACTCTTAGGAATGATGCACTTCAAATCCCTCCTGAAAACATCTGTGTGAAGCAACAAGCCCCTAAGATATGAAAGATATCTCAGCTGACTCGGGTGGGAAACAAGCAGTCTACCTAACAAGAAGACCAAACAATTTAAAGATAACCTTGATTATTTTTTTCTTCTTCTTTAGCAAGACAGAAGGTCTTAGGAGTATTTTTACTCTGGTGATGCCGAAGTGGAGACTTTTGGATGGAACACGTACTTCAGCAGGATTCACAGAAGACCCAAGGCTAGGACTTCAGTCTTTCAAGATGCCAGAGGTGAGTCAGTTTTCCTGTGTTGCTTCCACGTAAGTCACTTATTGTCTCCCTCTGTATGGGCAGTCAACTCAAATACAAAACTGACTATTTTCCAAGGGTTCACTGACATCTGAATAAAAGAACTTAACTGATATTTCATCAACTTTTTTAAAAAAAGCTTTGCAAGATAGTTTTCATCAGGTCCTCGCAAAATTAACAAGTCACAGTCTTCACATGCGATATACAAGCCATTAAATTTGAAGGAACAACTACAACGAGGTTAATTTGGGGAGCTGAAGTGATTGAATAGGTCCCCTTTTGTGACCTTCTCCTGGAGATAGAAACAAGGTTCACGTTCATAATGTCCATAGATGAGGAGCTACTGGGTCACCTTTATAACACGGAATATTCCCCTTGGCTAAGATACAGTTTATTAGATAAATAGCTAACAGGAGAAAAAAGCGTATCAACAGTAAGAGCCTAGAATGTTTTAAATCTGAAGAACAATCCCATCCCCTTGCTCAAAGTGCTCTAAGATGTGGTTTGACCCGCTAACAGAGGACAAGTTCTCTCCTTTGATTTAACACAGTAAACTGCTGTCAAAGGGGAATAAAACCTGCTTTATTCTGCTTATGCTCTCAAGCTCTGCATTCCTCAGATCTAACCCACGAATTCACTGATGTCAGAACAGAATCCTCCTACAGCATAAAAGGCCAAATGGGTGTGCCCAGGTACAATAAGCGGAGGAGAAGAAAGTGTGGCATGGTGATTCAGAATGACTCATCTTCCAGATCACATTAGTACCTTACTTTATAGAGCACTCCAGAAGTGATTCTTTACTTGTACTTTTACTAGACAGATAACTGCAATTAAACCTCAAGGGAATGGTAGAAAACAGCAGCCACTGCTCTTTCATTTGCCCTCCATCAGTGATGGGAAAACAGAGCAGAAGGTGCTCCTCCACTTCTCCTGGGAAGAAGTTTTGTTATACACAGAAGCCTACAGAATTCCTCTCAGACCTTAAGTCGAAGTCTGCCAATGGAAGGTTGGCAGAGCTTAAGCTCATTTCTTTTGCTCTAGAGCAGATGACACATTCCTCGATATTCAGTTAAGAGGCAGCGATGGCAAACAGCCGCCGGTAGCTCACAGTTTGGATGGGTGTTAAATAGCACGCCATCAACAAACGCTCACACCAACTCCTCTGTGCACGCTGCAAGCTGGGCACATGAAATACTCCCAAAGGACGCTATCGTTTCTGCTCCAAACTCAGAGCCAGAGGCTCAGTAATATTGCAAGTCACAGATCTGTATGAATCAAGTCCTTAGCACCATTTCTTTTTTTGCAAATTAAGATCCAGTTGATGAAAACAGTCTTACATCACAAGGCAGAGCCGAGCCGTTCATGGAAGCAGACTGACAAAGTTCTAGACTGATTAAAAGTTGGTTATTGCAATTATTTGGGCGTGTCCCAGGGAAAACATGCATTTGTTTTCTTTTGCTGCCTCTAGGTTACTAGCATTCCCTCTAAATGTTTATCATCTAATGATGTGTAGGTGGAGAAGGAATCTTATCAATGCTGCCTCAACTATTCCAGTCAGGGGATCCTCAGACCTATGAAGAAAAACAATCATTTGTTCTCTCCTACAGAGCTGAATTTGCTGAGGTCAGAGGATAGCAGCATTCACAGTAAACATCGCTTCTGTATCACTGGTGGGATCAAGAGCCATTTTAAAGCATAAGTGACGCACAAAGACTGCGGCAAACAGTTTAAAGCTAATTTGAGATTCCTAAACTAGAATTCCTGTAACATTTAAAGCATAAATAGCATATACAAACTCACTGCTCTAGAAATTCAGCTTTAATGCTGGATTTTTGATTTGTGGAAAAACACGAGGAGTTTCCAAATATCCCCCTTGCTTCTGAAATACAAGCCTTTAAAAATTAAAGGAAGAGAGGCCTTATACCAACCTGCAAGTGGTTAGAACATCTGCCAGGAGGCTCGGGAGGGATTTTGATTTCATCTGGAGACATGTTCCGCACTCTCTCTGAAAAAGAAGCTGTGGAGAGCAAACCAGCAATGAGTTCTGGCAACAGTGAAGGATACTTAAGCAATGTAATTGTTTTATGCCCTTGCTGGTATGACTATCAGTTAGATACAGTGTGTAAAGGCAACAGGAATGATGTCAACTGGTACTCATAGCATTTTCAAAGTGCTGAGCAGCAAGCAACTAACCTAAAGGTTAGGTCATTGGCAAAATGATGGGATGCTTGCTTTATTGATGTTTACCTTCTACTGTGGCTGTGTCACACCCAGGCTTAGTTTTATTTTAAGGTGTCTCTTCACTCCAGAGGGAAGCTGGGATATACAAAAACAGCCCCCACTCCAGCTACCATTGTTGAGATCCTCAAAGGCAAAGGATCTGCAGAGGAACGTATTTTTGTGGAATATTCCTCCATCACCCCGCATTGTACACAACATAATAAGCTCTCTGCTATACTCCAGGTCTTCCATCTGCACTTTTAAAGGCTTGCTCTGAGCAGCTCAGATAGCCTGGACAAAACTTGTCACAGGACACTCAGAGAGAATCACACTGCGTGCGGAGGATCACGGCGTCGATCTAGAGCAGCCCAGCTCACGGCCATTTTCTGGGAGGCAATCAGTTTGGGCCTCATTCCTTTTAAGACATGAACCAAAATGGTTCAAAGTGAACAACCCTCCCCAAGACTGAGAGCAGTTAACCACAAGAAACTAAATGTCATCCTTAAGTTAATATTTCCTTAACAGGTGCTTTGATCTTTGCTTACAGTCAGACTATTACTAGAAAGAACAACTAGTTCTGCAGCACTGAGGACAGACCAGTGCAGACTGCCAGCTTTCTACAGCTGTTTGTGGTGGGATATACTATTACAGTACCTGGTTGCTCTGTGAAGATGAGTCTACAAAAATATCAGCAAGAGAAACAGCCGTGTGTCCCCTTCTTGCTTGCTCCTCTGCCACTCGGTTACGGGAAACCCGGGCAGTTTTGTAGCTAAATCTTGGAGCAGAGCTTTGTGCCACATTTAAGCAGCTGGGATTGTTTTCAGTTGTGATTTGTACAGAGGACACATTCCAGAGTCGCAGTCTGTATTGGAAAAAAAAGACCTGACACCAGCACAAAAGTTGCATCGAGCAAGTCACTCACATTTGTTGCTCTCCAATTATGCATCTGGGAACAAAAGCTGCTTGAACTGCAGTTCCAGCACACTGGAGTCCGGCTCCTTTGACTAAAGCCCAGAAGTACCCAAAGGGCAGACATCGGCATTTGAACACAGCATGCTCTTCTGCCTTCCAGTACAGCCCATCAGATAGCTGAGGTTACAGATAACCAGCTCTACACGTGTTCGGTGCTACTAGGGTTTTGAGTTCTTCTGCAAAAACGCAAAGCTCTAAGGACAACAGCCTTTGGAGATGCAAAGCTGGCAGGCGACCACTCATTCTGCTTGATCAAGATGTTGCTGAGGGTTAAAGTCTTCAGCAGTTGCTAGCAATGAACAAAAAGTGTCCTTTTAGCATTTACTAAGAGGGTGCCTTTATGGAAGAAGGAGAGCTTGCCAGAGCCCCTACAAAAAGGCAGGGAAACTGGAGCTCCGTGACAAGGCAGGCATTTGTTGTAGGTTACAGCTGCCGGTTGGACAGCACAGACTCTAATTTAATTAGAGTTCCACGAACCCAGAGAGACAGCAGCAAATAGACAGAGGTGTTCATAATAGACAGCACACGAGGCTTTCCAGAAAAGGTGAAAGCTGATTAATGGCTTAAGAGATTCACAATGCCAGTAGAAACATTAACAAAAAAAAAGAAACCAGACTTTGTAAGGCAAAGAAAGGACCGAAAAACTTAGCCTAGCTCCAGGCTAGGCATCCCACAGGCTTCTCATCTTTGCAGATGACCAGAAAAAAACAGAGAAACAACATTTACAGGAAGGGAAATTATAGGCTCATATAAACTCAGGAACCATGGGCTAGAACTCTGCAAAAAAGTCTTAAAGAGTATGTTCAGCAACCCATTCAAAGCTCCCTTGAAACAGAACTAACTCCCACTGAGACAACGTTTTGACCCGTATCTTTCCAGGTTTTGGTGTTAATTTGCTCTTTTGTTTGAAACGCGTGAAAAAAAGCCATTTATCAATGCTATACTGAGGGGGGAAAGCTTCTCTTAGCTTATAAGGAACCGGGACTAAGACATCTCTGTCTATGGCTAACCCACTGTAGCCATACGCGGCTGAAGACTGAGTCAGCAGTGAAGCTACGTGCGTCCTGTTCAGCCTCACAAACCCAGCACAGGCAAACATGAGCACAGAAACATTCATCATTAGTCAGTTATTTCATCACATCACAGCCCGTTTGAGAATCCACATCATGATGAAGCAAAAGATGATTTAAACCCCTTCAGGCACACATACTGTAAGGAAGTGCAAATAACCCATGCCTTCGAGCAGTCCTCAAACTTCCTCTCCAAACAGACACCAGAAAGGCCAATTCCACAGCCTCTTCCCACCAAATAATTTCCATAGAGAAAGGGGCAGCATGGATTATTATGCAAGGGAATCCTGGAACTTATACATACATCCCCAGAGTCCTGTGTAAAAGATCTTGTGCTTCCCAAGTCCCTAGCACAGCTTTCCGCTGGCTATACAGTGCTAAGCATGGATGGACAACAAATGCCAAGGTGTGTCCTCACAGGATACATCCAGCTGCTTTGTGCATCCTGTTATTTCTGCCAGGCTCTAAGCTTTACTTTCACATGAGTCAACGCAGCGACACTGGCTGCAGTTTCTAATTGGACCCGTGATTTGCTGGCTCTTTACCTAGAGGATCTCCACGTGGGGACCTCAGGAAGCTGGCCGTTAGCATGATTAATCTCCATGGGCACACCCAAGTTCTGGTTCTCAGTAAGTAAATATCTTCCCCTAATCAGATTCACAGTGCAGATAAAGAACATTTGAAAGAACTAAGGTCGTAAAACACAGATGCCTTGACTGGGAAAGTGGGAGCCAAGGCACTGCCAGGCCAGCAACTGAAAGCATCCTGCTGCTGGAGAGGGACAGGGCTACTCAGGCTTAGTCCATGCATCCTACCACAAGCTGACATAAATGTTTAAAATTTCATCAGCAGAAGCAATAGGTGCTTGTGGCTTCTTGTGTAGTCAGTGCACGCAGCGTTGCAAGGCAGGAATAGATGTTCAGCTGCTCCTTTGGCTCTGGCCAAAGGACAGCCAACTCTCAGGTTGTATTCAGCAAAGATTCAGCATCTCAGTAGGCAATGGAGAAGGTTTGCTTTCCAGATCTTGATGAGAAAGATAACTATGGCACTTTCATCTAATTATCTGCTTCAGTTTCAGATAGATGGGTTATTTGGTCAGAATATACAACGGTACAGACACATTGCACAGGAGGACAGAAAGCACCACGGGGCCACACTGTGCTCGGCTCGCTCCAGAAGAAAGTGACTGCTTGCAGTCCAAAGGCTTTGCTGGAGACACGGACAGGAGAGCACGTTAGAACTTTTCCTACAAATGGGTAGAAAGTTATCCCAAGTGTAGAGAAAACCAAATGAACAGGGAGCATAGGAACAGCTGGCTGGACCTGGGCACAAGGGGGTGTCAGTCTCCTGACGTCTACTAAAGCATCTTCCCTCAACTCTGTGAATAACACTGCTCCCCAGGTGGGATTAAAATCTCTTGTCCCCTTCAGGGTTCACTTATACGCTGCTTCTCAGGCAACCACAAGGGATTACAGGCAGTATCAGGTGTCTGTTTGTTGTCTACAAAGGCCACACTCCCCAGTAAACAACAACACAACAACAAAAAAATCAAGTAAAGACCTGGAAAGGGTATTCAGAGGGACATGGGTTTCCCCTGGAGAAATGCAAACCACTGGTGCCTGGTCTCTAAACCTGCATTCTCTGGCACTCTAATCAAGTCTGCTTGGCATAAACCAGGGTGTGTGGGTTCCTAGTTTCCTGGCACCAGAACAGCTAAATCACAGGGAAGAACTGGAGGCAACAACATGCCAGTGAGTCACCCATCCATGGAAGGACACTAGTTCCCTTTCTGCTCTGTGGGCTGAGAAATGCAGAAAGAGACCTGCAACTCAGCCATATTTTCTGCTGCTATGAACACTGACTTTGTGCTCTGATATCTTAAGAGTTGAAAGAACATTCCTTATAGCCCAAAAGGTAAACAACTCTGCAAAGAACTTCAGGAAGAAAAAAAAAAGCATCCTAGAAGTACTATGTTGCAAAGCTGCAGAAAACAGCAAATGCAGATGTGCTGTTAGCACTAGAGCGCTTCAAAGAGGGGCAACACTGGTGCAGAAATGTACCAGAAGACATTTCAAACACACCTCCTTTTCAACAACAGTGCAGTTACTGCTCTAAGCCTCCCCTCCCACTCTTCCAGGCTTTGATTACACAATCACTAATTCAACATAAGTCAAGATACCCGTGCCCTTTCCCAAGTGCTCATCCTAGATGCCTTTTTTTTGTGCCAGCTCTAGTATTCACATAGCATGTATTAAAAAGACGAGGGAATAGATTCAGCTGGGAGCCTCACATTGGGAAAAAAAGAACGAGGAAGGTGGATCTCAGTTGGCTCCATCTCCCAGACCAGCTCACAATACACAATTTTAGCACGAGTCCAGGGGAGGTAAAACAGAAACATTTTGGCAGGAGCCTACATTTATGCCCTACCTAATCAGCTGCGTAACCATAGACTTTAATGGAGGTGACGCTGGACAACGTCAGGTTACCTGAGAAGGGCAAGCCACAAGCTTTTAATGGAAAAAGCCATTTTAGAAAACTGTTTAAGGAAGACTTAGACTTCCATATACTGATATTATACAAAATTTTAGATCTCCAGATTGAAGAAGTTATTTGCTTTCTGTCTGAAAATCCCACAGGTTTTTCCATTCAAGAATCCTACCTCTGAAAGCCCAGGTTTCCAGGAAGGGAGTGGTTCTTATATTACCAATCATAAGGCTCTTGCAACAGTTCCTTTTCAACCAGATAAGATATGGCCTAATGCAAGGGACCTACAGAATCCAGCACAGCAAGCATGCTGACCTCTAGTAGCTGTTTCTGCACCAAGCTAGCCTTAAGTGCTGCTCCGTGCGCACCACTGCTGGGAAAGGATAAAGATGTATTGCAGCCTTAATCCAGGTATCTGAGTCACCAACACTGTCCACCCATGAGTACGAGTACCCTCTGTGCAGTTCCCGAACCTGCACACAAGGCTGAGTTATCGTAGGACATGAGATATTCTGTCTCAATCTCCCATCAATGGGTTGGTCACTGGGAAAAAAGCAGACCGACAAAATTGTAACCTGAGCCTTATACCTTAGCTAAGAAAGGACTTACCCCTACTTTGCTTTGTAAGTGCAGAGCTTCACTCACATGTAAATTAGAGGGCAAAGGGCAGATGGTTTTCAGATATTCTTAACTTTTTACCCTACGTGCTGTTGTCTCCTCTGTTTTTCTAATGTGCATTTTGGGGGCAGATCAGCAGCCTGGAGAAAGATCTGTTGTATTCCATGATAACACTGGTTAAAGCAACTTTGTCCTCTAGGGTACGGTAACTCAATAAAAGTGTTAGGTTGGTGCAAAGTCTGTGCAGGCCAACTGAAAAGGATTCAAGTGCAAAAAATTCGGAGTGAAGGGTCACAGCTTAACCTCTTAGCATTTACTGTCCAATGTCTTAGTTTACATTTACCACACTATGGCTGAAATATCACAACTGAGCTTGGACAAGCTGGCTTGACAGATAGTGAAGTACCAAATTCATGTGTTTTTTCAATGGTACTATCATATGCTACCAGTAAAGTCAGGAACAATGGGTTAGTTCAAGACAGTAAGAGCTTCAACATAAAACACAACAACACTTTCTCTATAAGCCCTCAGAGAGCAAGGAGAGGCTACTACTTCAAGCTGACTATGCTGTATTTTCCAAGCGTTTTATCTAAATCTAATAATGGTGCAATGAGCAAATAATATGTAAAAAAAAAAAAAAAAAAAAAAAACTATAATCATTACAATACACAGTATGCCACATCAGCTATAAATTGCTAAATGGACCAAATATGGGTTAAAAAAGTTCTGAAATATCCTTAAGTCAGAACAAGTCACCTGTCATCCTATCTGGTTATACTGATGTTCACAGGGGCATCTGGACAAAGCCGCAGCTTTATTGTTTTCAGGCTCAGCTAGAAGAACATCAATGTTAACCTTTACATACCTGTGTCTTGGCCATGTAATATATTCAAATATTATCTATATTCATATTTTATATTTATATTCATATTTTCATATACATATTCATATTTTAGGCACGGCACCCTTCTCCCAGATGAAGGCTTCACTGAAAATATTCCACTGAGGTAAAACACTGGAGGCAGTAACTCAAACTACAGCATTGCCAGGACAGAGTGGACATGTCTTCCCCCACCCTATTTACAGGAAGGGGAGCCTAGAAGGTCTAGTTTGAAAAAAAAATGTAAGTAAATACTTCTGAGCACTTACCAACTAGCTCCTGAGGATCTCTTTTCTCCAGTTCTGAGAATTCCTGGGAGAAAGGGGGGAAGAAACAGATTTTAGTCAAGGTATTCTTCTAGTCTAAAAAGCCATACTGTCCATTTGTTTAGAAACTCTCATATTACTTTGAGACAAAAGAACATATATTAAGAATGAAATGCATGTTATTAGATCATAGGGCAATGTTCGTACCATGGAAAGTCAAAGCCTAACAGGATGCTCCATTTCCTCTCAAAGCTAGAGTCTAAATTTAATGAAAGAATTAAGACTTTGTTTCTGTGAGTCCTGAACACTCAGCTCCTTTTGAATTCCACAAAAATTGCCGTGCTTGAAGCCTTTCCTCAAGATAGATCAAACCACAGATTCTTCATTTTTGGGGGCTGGTCTTTGGCACCGGCTGAGAGCCAGTGTTTAGAGCACAGCTAATTAACAAGCTTGATTTTGCCCCCCAAACTTCTTAAACCCACAGAATGCCTCCCACAGGCAACCGACAGTACGTAGGGCCTGCAGGATCCGTTCCGTGGGGTTACACAGGAACAGAGGAAATGCTCCCAGAGCCCGCAGCCCTCTGTGGGTACCCAGGGCTCTGCGGGGTCCCCAGCTGCAGGGGCTTACCAGTTATCTGTGATGACAGAATTTACCACGTTGGCTTTGGCTGATAAACCCTCTGAGAGCCAAAATGCTGAGGAGCATGGTGGTGATGCGGAGCCTGCATTCCCATTTTGGAAGAACGCTCCCACCTGGCTGCTACTTTCCAGGAGCGATACAGATCTGCTCTTCCAGGAACTCTCGGGCAAACTGTGTTCAGAGATTTTCTCAACACAGCCAACCCCTCCTTAGTTACACTAAGATGAATTAAGGCAGCTTCAATTGCAGGAGCACAGCAGATGTTTGTGGCAGAGTCTGCTAAGCAGGAGCGTTACGTAGGACAAGGCATTTTAAAATGTGCTTTCACCATATTGAGACTAATGTTCAAATATTTTGGTACTTCTGCAAGACCCCGAGGGAGCCACAGGCAATATCAAGTTCAACACAAAGTTTCTGAAACAATATCAGCTGTATCCTAACATTGTCCTCTTCCCCCTGCCTCCCTCCCAAAGACTTTTTGTGACTCACTGGACTGTGCGTCCAAGATTCCTCAGTGCCTCCGAACACAGAAGCTATTCATTCAACCTGACAGAGACATAGTGCTGCCTCCTCGCTGCTTAGTAACCGCTCTCTAAATCCCCTCCTTTCCTCCATTTCCAATCAGGTGAGAGATGGACAAGGTGAGGAGAAAGGAGCAAGGTCGCCAAGCCAGATCTGGGAACAGGCTGCGTCAAATTCATTGTGAAAAGCCACCGATTGCCAGAGAAACCAGAGCCCTCGGGGTACAGAAAAACAAATTCTTTGTGTGGCGCTAGCTGCTGTGTGGCATTTTTCATAGTCATTCATGAAAAACAGCACTGTTTCTCCATAAGAACACTTGGATCACAAAGAAAAAAGGCTGAAGCTATTTCAGAAAATCAAGTACATGAAGGAACACGCATCCTCCTGCCGGCCAGCTGGCGAGGCACCAGGCCCCTTTGTGAAGCACAGGCCCTGGTGTAACAGCTCTGACCGTGCTCCACGTAGTGCATTAACACCTATTCTCCCAGGGCCCTCAGAAATGACAAGCAGAAAATAATAAATAAAACAGAAGTCTGGCATTTCAAAGCAGGAAATTAAGTGTATGCCAAGATAAGGAGCTCTCTTTGGTGAGAGCACAGGGCAGGAATTCAGGGAATCCAGGCTGTGCTCTCCACAAACCTACCCAGACACAGCATTAACGCGGTGAGCCTCAGCCACGTTGAGAGGGCAGTAACACAGTGAGCCTCAGTTTACGCCCGAGGAAACAGAGACAATTCTGTGGTAGCTATCAGATCGTGAGGACAAATTCAGATTAGTATGGAAGCGCTGCATGCAGCTTGAAGAGTTCATGGAGCTACAGATGTGAGAAACTTATGTCCAGGCAGCATATGGTTACTCACCAGGCAGCAAACACATTAGGTCAGAAGGCTGCTCTATCTCCTCGAGACAGAGAACTTGCTAGATATTTACTTAAAAGTGTTTCTCACCTTGGTTTGAGACAATGAACAAATTGTTGGGGTGAAAGGAGGTGACTGCTTCTGTTCCAACCTTAACTGAATCACATTGCCCAGTCTTTTCTTTTCAAAGCTTTGTTTTAAATGGACTGAGAGAGAAGAGGAAGAAACAGACTAGGTTCCCAAGCACCTCTTGATGCTTACCCAGCACTGTGCTTATTATGCCAGTAACCCTCCCACCTTCTCCTGCCCAACCCTCCTCCCATCATCCAAGAGAAAAATCCCCAAAGGACCAAGTGCCAAGCATTACTTAAGCAGCCCAGTGGCACAGTCCAGCTCAGGAGCTTTAGATGTGTACCTCAAGAAAGCCGCCCTCTTATTTCGCCAGGGGTTGCAAGGGCATTTGCTGTATTTCTGAAGTTTTCAGAAGCCCGCTTTCAAGTCTCCTATAGCTGTGCAGGACCAGCACCAAACCTAAGCACACAGTCCCCAGAGACCTGCAGTAATATTCTGAGAGAGAATTTGATGGCCAACACCTCTCCTGGTACATACCGTACGTTAGACAAGCATCTCCCTGAAGTGTCAGATGTGTTTAACTGTATGTTTAATGAATTTCTGGAATCATGAATACGTTTGCTGTCACCCAAAGCAAATTTTACTTTAACCCATATCCTTTAATCCTAGAGCTACAGCACGAGTCTTCTCCATTTATAACGGGCTGAATAAAGCCAATCCTAAAGCCACCTTGTGCGTTTACCTGGCCCAATCACCTACACCCATCTCACCACAGCCGCTCGAGCAAGTCTAGTCTCCACATCCTCAGGACATAGCTAAGACACCAGAAACCCTAGAGCTACATCAAGCAAAAGAAAACAAGCTCACTAGCATTATAACCACACCTCGCTGCCCAAGGGACATGAATTTTGCTTACTGATGAGTTACCGCGTACCTACACCCACTGCTCCGTCATTAACGAGCTGCAGACATCAACACAGCTTTTCATTAAGTCGGACTACTTTCAAGCCTCCCGAATGCCTTCCAAAAACAAAGGGATGACCGACTCCTCCTCCCATGCTTGTTCATATTTGCTCAGTTTACTGTCCAACACCATGGCAAGGCAAGTATCAACAGCTTGACTGAAGACGTACCGCTTGGCCGATGCAAGATTTAAGAGGTCTCGTTCAAACCTCTGAGCATCTACTGACGAACCAGAAATTAAGGACAGTCAAACCTTCAGTCGAGAAATGCCCTACATTCCCCTAGGCTAATTAAAGTCTGAGACAGATGTTGAACACAATGAATTGATTAGAACAGGTAGCATTTGCAAACAAGCATTTTCTGCAGATCTAACCCAGGATAAGGTTAAACAAGATAGAGAATCAGGTGGGGTAACAAGGTACAATAAAACACGACACAATTACTAGGTTTTAGCTGTGAAAGGGAAGGCATTCTAAAGGCACTTAATGGAAAATTTGGAATATAACTGGACTTAAAGTAGGGAAGTTATCTAAATCCATTCAGGGCAAGGTGATCTTTCTGTAGATTGCTGTATCAACGCCCACATTCCTACGTACCAGTATCTCACATGATGAGCACAAAAATTAAGCAGGTGAGTGGTTACAAGCACAAAATACCAGACCTCTCCATCAGAGTACGTATAGGAAAGCTCTCACAGCCTTCAAGTATCCTACAGCTTCAGGCATTATTTAATGGATCCCTTTCCACTTGCATCCTGATCGGTGAAAAAGAACAAGGTTAAGGCTTCCCTAGTGGCACCTTCCAATACCGCACAGTTTTCACAAACCTGATCTCTGAAAGGCTGCATGGGAGCATCTCTGAACTGACTTCTGCAGCCAGGCGCTTGCTACTTGCACAAAGTCAGCCCAGACACATCAGTTATGTTAAAAATTCTCTCTAACATCACTGAAATACAAAACTCACATGCAAAAAAAAGACTTCCTTGCTTATTCTTTTTCTCTAGCCACTTTATCCCATCTAGTGGTATAGGATAGCCTTTAAGAACGGCCAGAGTAAGTTGAAAAAAGGCAGTACTGCACTTTACTCTTCATGCACTCAGCAAGTTGGCTTTCTGGCTGCTATTTATTTTGCAACCTGGATTTCACAAGATGAATTGTTTAAGGGCCTAAAGGCAGACAGCCTTGCTCCAACAGACTGTCTGAAATGAGTCAAGGGATGCTGTAGAAGTTCAGATCCAAGCTGGAAGAGGATTTAAGGACAGCAAGACAAGGAGAAGACAGACTCCCTTCCCCTGACGCAGACAATAACAAAGGGCAACCTCTGAAGAACATAAACTGCTAAAGATAAAAAGGTATTAAAAAAAAGCACAAGCATTTAAAATCTATCTGGACCGCCTAGATAAATCACAATTTCTGTGCTTCTTAGAGTGATTCAGCCCACTTTAGGTAACACCTCACTGACAGCAGAAAGCAGATGTCCTATCGCTATTCCCACCTATAACCAGGTAAAGTTTTTCCCTTGCCACCTCTACCCTCAGATAAATGCTTTCTTCAAGCCCTGGGCAAGGCGATGCTGCCTGTAAGAGCCTGGCTGACACAAACCCAGGTTGAGAATTAGGTATTATGATGTATTCATGTAATATATAATCAGTTCAGGAAGAACAGCAAGCTAAAAGTGTGTGTATTTACATGTAAGCAATGCATTTTGGCTTAAGACTTCACCTCACGAAGGTGAAATGCAGACCATCATTTCAGCCATAGTGCTTCCATTCAGTTACATAAAAACCAGCCCCTACTCAGATGCCATGGAAAAGAAACACAAGCAAACACAATCCTCGCAGTGCAGAGCACAGATTAACGGAAGGAAACAAAAACAATTATGAATCTGAGACTGATGAATTCACGTTTGGAAAGGTTTGCCCAAAACAGCTTTATTTCATGGAAAGAATGGACTGACTTACAACAATGCCTGCTAAATCCTTCCTGAAACAAGATCCATAAATCCAGTACAAAGCTCACATTGGACATAACTGCTGGCATTCACTGCTGCCAAAGGGTACAAATCCAACCTTCAGTTTCTCACAGAAGCAGTTGTATGTGTTAGTGCAGGTGTACTGCAAGCTACAAGAAGAAATGGTTGTGCAGGGAGGCAGAAAAGATGGGAAAACAGAAGCTGATTGTTTGAAGTTACAAGTTGTAAAGAAAAAAAATGGAGACGCTGATGCCAGATTTACCACCAGTCCACTGCAGCCAGACTTGCAGCCAGCTTAGCCTTCCAGCTTCCTTCTTCCACTCACTTTCAGCTCATATTAAAAAAAAAAAAAAGTGTAGTTAGGAAGCTTCCACAGTACACCTCAACATCATACTCTCTTTTTTTCAGAGGAGTTGCTGTGGCATAGCAGAATTTCTTCTTTCCAACCACTTCACCTGATTGCTTGCACGCAGACCCAAATTTAAGAACAGTTTGGGCTGACCCCCACAGAACGCGTAGGGCAGCCACACTGTTGGCATGCTGACGGGTAAGTCTGAAGATAGTAATGCAGAGGATTTCTCAGTGCAGTCCCTCCATCACTAGCCAGTGGACCTGCTGCTGCAACTGTTGTTACAATGGACTTCTCTCATCTGAGCCACTGCCAGGAATTTTTGTATTTTTCCCCTCCTATCTACAGTTCAGACTCTGTCCTGTACTCCTAACGTATCAACAACCTTTACTTGGCTGAGAATGATGGAAAGAAACTGCACAAATTCTTCGAACACTTGACAGTTGTCGAGGCTGACAGCGAAGATGGCCTCGTCAGAGCAAGCAGGTGAGATGTTCCTATGTAGGCAAGAGAGAGATCTCTGGAGAATGTGGTTTTTGGTTGTTCGTTTGCTTTTTTAAAGAGGGACTTTGGTTTTGTTTTAAAGGAACAGGCTAGCAGTTATGTTCTACCAGTATCAAAGGTGCCCATCGGTAGAGAACACCAGAAACTTCTCATTTAATATTAGAAGTGCATGGCAAGAGCTTTCTATCTCTTGCTTACCAGACCTGCTCGATGTTGCTACTAGGCAGAGGACAAACAGCAGATGGGATGCGTACTCAGTCTGGGGGAAGAGAAAGTAAGGGAACTGAAGTACAGTGCTTTTATTCCCCCCTCCCCTTGTTTTTTTGTATTGTGAGATGGGAGAATCCCAAGAGAAAGCTTGAAATAAGCCCATTTCCTACAGCCACATCCTGTTTGCCAACTCCGATACATAGCTCCAGGCAAACTGCCCAGCACAGGATAAGAAATTTAACTAAGAAAAAGCTGCAGGCACCACGATCCAGATAGCAAGAGCAGCACGGCAGCTTAGAAATAAGCCACCTATGGGAATGAACTGGTGCATTCATCTTCAGGGAAGCCTACGAACAGCCTGTACAAACCTATTTTGAGATATTATTGTCACGGGCAAAATGAGAGAAGGAAGAACAAGACAAGAAAGAGTCAACTCCTGAGACATTCCTTCTTAAATCCTTATCTAATCCTTACCAAAACAAAGAACATGCGTAGCTGACGCTGCCTCTTAGTTTTTGAGCTAAATTAAGTCCAAAGATACACCCTCAGTTCATTTCAATTCTATGAAAAAACCAAAACACTGAAAAACACTAAGATCTGGAAAAACATTTCAGTGAGAAAATGCTTTAGAAGAGAGAAGCTTTCATACCACAAAAGCCTTTAAATAACTTCTCTGAAACTTGATTGCACTCACCTGACATATGCTAGCTCAATATTTGACAAAGATATGCAAGAAGCAATTTCCAGCCAAGGAACCGCGTGCCAAGACTGCCGTTCTCCAAGCTGAGGGACAATGAATAATGCCTGCATTGGTATGGAGCTTCGGCCCCACAGCCACACGCCTCAGTGTGCTGCCCCTTTTCTCTCCTGCACCTCACTCCCATCGGGACTGCTGCTAGGTTAAATGCCTGCAGATCACCCTGTGCATGCACTTTACCATAAGCCAATATAACACAACCTCTCTGCAGCACACACACGGAGCAGAACGCTCTGGTGCGAGCATGCAAAGAGACCTACACGAAGATTGTGCAGCCCCTAGGAGCAGAATACCAGCTAACAGCTTCCACACACTGACAGCAGGCAGCACCACTCCCAGCAGGCTCCACCAGATGCCACCGAGGTCCCGAGAGAGGCTTCTTGATCTGCAGAGCGCATTAATTCTGCTTTCCAGTCACTTTTGCTTCCTACAGTGGAACAGGAATTCAGAGGTCAAGTATCAGCAGCACATGACATGGTTTGAGGTGTCAAGCTACCCTGATTTATTAAAAAAATAACAAACAGATTGTTGCAATGCAAAACAAAGCTAAAGGTGAAGCTGGACTGTGAGAAGTCTTAATCCTCAACAGTAACAAGCAAAAGGCTCAAGAAAACTGTCAGAACTAACTTCTTGCACAAGCTTTTCCAGGTACATACTACCAAAAATTCTTCTTCAGGGTTTGGAGTAGAGGCAGGGTGTAAAAACCTCCTCAGAGCAGATTTCCAGCCTTCTGTACTGAGAACAGGGAGGCTGGAAGGAGCTATTTTCTGCTGTTTGTTGGTGTTTGAGGCAACCCTCCATCTGTGCTGACTGTTCAGACTCCCGCTCTGACAAGTGCCAACGTGCGGGCTCAGAGCAGGCTATTTCAGTACGGCAGACAGAAGTAATTGCAACACAACAGAACTGGACTTGAAGAACTCAGACCTTTATCAGGTGAAATATGCAACGGGAAGCAGCTCCAGAAAGGACTTTTCTTCAAGTTTAAAGGCAAATAGAAAAAAAAAACTTGGCTCTTCCTTTGGAGAAAAGCAAGCCACACCTGTGTCAATAATCCGTGGTATTTAGTACTGCAGGGAGCGAGGAGTCTGCTGCAGCACGTATGCCTGGCGGGGAGGAAGGAACGAGCATGTCTGTGGACATGTCTCATCTTCCAAACAGCTCACGAGCTGGACTGAAGCCAGCAGTTCTGAAGTAGGTAAGGCAGCGCTGAAGACCAACGATGCTGTGATCTATCTCCCTCTCAGGTGGAGGGAGCTGGAGACAGAAGTACACAAGGGAAAGGGACAAAGAAGAAGTCAAAGATGCTGAACGTTACTGCTTCCTGCATGCAAAGCCATTTACCTGCTGCTGATACCATTCTCTGGCATCAACCAAGGTCAGCCACGTGGTTAAAAGCGGGAAGCAGGAGAGGTATCAGCTGTTTTAATGGTTGAGCACTCATTTTAATAGCACAGAGAACAGCCTAGGAGGCTGAGTTAACTCTACTCCCCCTAAAGGCTTTCCACATGTAATGCTGCCTGCTGATCTGCCAAACTTTTCTGGGAGACAGCGTGCCAGAACGAGGGAAAATAGGCAGAGCTGGAAGTGCAGAGAGCATTTTGCAGAAGTGTATTAGGAGGAAAACTGAGCATATCACAGCTTATCACTCATAGCTTCAGGCTGTGCTCACAGGCACAGAAAGGAGTGGGAAACGATCCACTGGAGATCTAACCTCGACTCCAGCCCTGAAAACTGACTCCAGCCCTGAAAACTGCGTGGAGGCACCTAGCACAGCCATGCATAACCCAAGGGCATTTTTAAAGCACGGCTGTTCTTTTGCCAGTTCTGTCCTCGGGGCCAAAACACTAACCCAGATAGCGTCAAAATGCCAAGAGAAGGGAGGGCAGGGGAACAATGATTTTTTTTTTTAATTTTTTGATTCGGATGAGACATAGGAGTGCCTTTCCACAGCACATTTACAAAGTGGTTATATCCTACCAGATCCAGCCACATCAATACAAATAACATACAGCCCCTCCAGCCATCAAGAGGGCACAGTGTTTTTTTTTTCCCCAAAAACCAATAGTTTTAATACTCATTCTTCAGTCAGATGGCCTTAAATATATTCTAAGCAGAATTTTTAGGATTCCCTCACAGCAGCAGAACGCATCAAGGGCTGGTATTTCCTAAGCAACTTTCCTACTTTGCCACCACCAAAGTAAACAATTCAAGTTCATTTTCTAAAGCTTACCAAGGCCAGCTCCGTTTTTAGGATTTGCAGTGGAATATCTAAATATAACAACAGCTCCCTATTGATACGACTTTTCCCACTTTTCCCCTCTTTCTTCAGTGCAAAACAGTTAAGATAAAAGTAACTAAGTAGATTCAGACATCTTTTGAGAACCTGGCTTGATGAATGAATGTTGAATATAGAAAAACTAATACGCCTTATCAAAATAAGCGTGACTTACTGGGACTCCATTACTGAACAATCCCCCATTTACTGGTTCTTATCCCTTATCGCCTTTACTTGAAATCAAGATAATTTTGGTATTTAAACAAACAGGTTAATGGGCAGGCAAAATAAACATCACAATCAAAAGCCTCCACTTAAGTACTGGTGCACATCTGTGCACCGTAACGCATGGAAATTATTTCACAGGTTGAGTGGATCAATAAGAGCTAAACAGCTCCGATGACTACCAAAAAGTGGTACTTAGACACGCTCGGAAACATAGCGTTCTTCTGGAACTTGAACACCTTCCTGCTGGCTCCCCCTTTGGATCCCTCTCACCACAACACCATAAAGATGCAGGGGGACCTTAAAACCAGAAAACGGAGCTACTTCTGAAAGCCCCTGCTTTCCAGAACTGTTACCATGCGTCAGACATTCACTTGCAAAGGGAGTGTCAACATTTATCAGCTTTCCTGTGCGGGCTAGTCTGCAATCAAAGCTCAAGAGTTAATGATTCCCCCTGTGAAAACTCCAGTCGACCAAGCTGAAGGGCTGGGCTCGATCAACGCCTGCAATCTGTTATTCATCCAGCCCTACAACACGAGGTACAGAATCCCTCAGGTGAGACTTGGAGCACAAGGTCAATATTTCATTTAAGGTTCATTTTCCTTCTTCCTGCAGGGCTGGTCCATTTAGCAAGCTCTGAAGGCTGGTATCTTGTTACTGCATCAAGGCTGTAACCATAGCCAGCTGCTGGCAGGAGCCCAAGCAACTTGCACACACCGCAGAGCCCTTTAACCCTCCTCGTTCCAAACCAACACCGCTACCAGAACACCAAATTTTGGATATTTCCAGTGTCCTTTGTTTTGTACTCACGGTTCCATCACCTGAGGAAAGAACAAAGTTTCCAGCTGGGCTGTGGGATTCCCTCTTAACATCACTCCTCTGCCAGCAGCTGCTGTTGACCATTTCTTTTCCTTTCTTAGCAAGAAAGCTTTATTTCTGAAATCCCTGTAAGACTTTGCTTTTGCTTTGTTTGCAGTTTGTGACTGCTCGTTTCATACTAAAAGCAGGGACCACTGAAGTGATTTTGGTTACTAACAAATGTGTTCTGCTGAGCACATCCTCCCAGAGTCAAATGTGGAAGACCAATTAGTTTTACCTAGATTTGAATCGCCCGTTTTCCAAGGGCCCATGAAGCACCTCAGGTACAGGATGTAAGAAATTTGACTGTGCTACTTAAAGAGGACAATTTTGTGTTGTTGTTTTTGTTTGTTGGTGTTGGTTTTTTTTTGTTATAAGCATAGAGTGTTCAGGACTGTCTCACAGGTGCTCAGTAACAGAGAATCCTTTGGGCTTGCTCTGGAAGAACACTCTCAGATAACTGATGAAGTTCAAATATTCTTCTGTACCTCTTTCTCCCAGACGGGTTCATAGAAAATCTCCACTTGACTCTTTGAGGATAGACAGAACACAGCAGTTAGACATCAGCATTTTAACTTGAAAAGCTTATTGTGACTTGCTGCTAAGCAGAAAAAAAGATCATGAGAACTGCAGTCCCATCCAGCCCTTTTTTCTCTAGTGAGGAACGGAGGCTGTAAGAACAGACGGATGCGCTTTCAAGATCAACCAGGGCATGCTCCCTGGAATCAAGATTAAACAACATAGATAGTTTTAAATACCATAGGGTGGAGTACAAAAATACCTCCCCCTTGGAGCTGTGAGACAGACCACAAATTTCACTATCCCCACCACCACTTTACCATTACAGCTGTCACTGCCAGTTTTCACATTGTTCCCCTTTTTAGTCGCCTCTGCCTATATCCACAACTGGCACCAGCTGAAATTTCGGGAGGTTTTGTTTGTTACTATCCTGCAGAATAACTGCAGAATGAGGCCAAACCATGGGATGCACCAGCAGCAAGTGAACTCCTTCTCCATACGCAGTGTCCTGGTGAATTATTCAAATGAGAATATCAAAACAGTTTGTTTGCCACACATCCAAAGAAGCAAGCACTAGAAAAAAATCTAAATATATGCTCAGGACTTAAAAATACTGTAATTAACCATTCATTTGCAGTGGGTTTATCTCACTCATGCATTTTAAAGGACTGCACACTGGTTCAGACCCTGGAAACACCCTGGCCACATATAAGAGGACCACAGCAGTTATTCAGACATGTTTCCAGGTCTGACATCTTGCAATGAAATTGATGGAGGAAGAACAGTTACAGCTCTCAGCTGGGACAAAAAGAAATATTACCCCAAAGTAAAATTTCAAATTAATCAAGCGTCTAACTTCAGAGTAACTACAACTCTTAGCCTCTTGTTTTCAGATACCGCAAGCTCAATGCAATGAGGAAGGAACCAGGAGAACACTGCCACTTGGTGGAAAAGGAGGATAGGAAACATCTACTACTGCTCTGAGTAAAGCTGCTTTTACAGCAGTGTTCCATCTTCTCTCATCCCAAGTGGATTTCTTAACAGCATGGCTAGTGCAACTTCATCACTGCCCCACCTGATGCTTTCCAACACCATGCCTGCTCCACAACCAGCACAGCGCTGGGCTGCCTTGCAGCGTACTGCACGGCAAGGGAGGCTACTGCCTTTTCCACTTACGTTTAAAGACAACTATTAAGGATGACATAAAAGTCTGAAACTGCTGATGTTCAGATTTGCCTCCCTGGCATTATTCTCAAATCCCCACTTTTCATGCCATGCTAAGATGGAGGGAATTATGTTTTACTTCATATCTGTGAAGGCCAAAAACTGCAATCAATTTTAGCTAGTTTTGTAAGGGAGGTTAAACGCTAGCTTGACAGCTGGTAACTTTATACTGAAGCAGAAAAAGTGGTCCACTTATAATCTAAATAGCTGTTTTTCTCTACTTCAGTTCACCTACATCATTTGTTGTTAACCACTAAGAAAGCTGTTACCTGAAATGCCTGCTTCTACTCAGGCATGTCTGTGCTGAATAAGAACCTTCCTGAGAGGAAAGATGCCCGTTCTACTTACTGTGCTTCTTACAATCTGTTCAGCCTTCTCTTCTGACATCTTTACAATACATAAAAACCTGGAAACGTTTCTCTTTGAACAAAGAACAATTCATATGCGATCACTTCAGTTCTTGTGTTCTTATTTCAGAATGCACTCAAGATACCAAATTCTTTTCAGGTAGTTTCTCGCTTCCCTACTGAAGCTGTGACGCTGCCCTGTAGCCACACAGGAGTTCCTCTTCAGAAGGGAAAAATACATCTGAACGGGAGCAAGTAGAACTCACTGAAATCAAGAAGCTTTTAAAATAAGCTAACGTGAAGCATCAACAACATATTAAAGCAGTAGCCACACAACTCAGCTAGAAGATTCCCATCTTTACTCGGACAGGAACTACTCGAGTCTGATTTTTTTCTTTCTCTGGCTGCTGGACTTTTTCTACATCGTCCTGAAGTCCTAGAGTCCTTCCAGAGGAGGCAGAAACACATGCAATTCCAGCAGGGCCCTCCTAACACTCATCATGATGACATCCACCACACATCTCATTTGAGACAAACCCATATATTTGTCTTTCAAGAGGTGTAAGCAAATAGTACTTACTTGAATCTAGCTTTTTTTTTTTTTTTAAAAAAAAGAAGCATTTTGCTAGCATGCTGAATGAGGCATAATATAAAAAATTAAGAACAGAAGAGGGATAAAAATGAGATGGCTTTCTTCTCTTCCAAGCAAACCCCCCAAAATAAAACAAACCATAATTGATTCTCATTGCAACAAGGAAAGCAGACAATACATTCCATTTCCAAGTGCCTCTTGCTTCTGTGCCAAGGGCACTGCAAGATTTTTCACACGTGTATGCAAGAGACCTCACAAAGTGCAGTGCAGCAGCCAAGATCCAGCTCTGCTTGTCACCGTAAACCCATATAAGTGTTGCGGAAACTGGAAGAGGGTGCTGCTACAAATCTCATTGAAGCAGGATAGCTAAACACATTTGTTGGCTTTCTCATGGTTCCACGAAAGCCCTAAGCTAATTCACATGCCCTGCAGAATTTCAGCTTGCTGCATTGCCCTCTGGATTCCTAAGTAGAGCTCAGAGATCGTCTGCATCCGTCACGAAGCTGCTGGATAAAATAAAGGCCTTTTCAATTGTCATTCATTCTGTATCCCACACAACTGCTTATGTTACACTGGGGATTGATCTGGCATAGAAAACTGAGCACAGATCTCTATGAAGTTTCAAATGGATTTTACGTTCTCTCTGTGTTTTTTGCCTGATGTATGTTCCTACATGCTGCTATACGCGTTCAGCAGATACAAGATGTAATTGCAGGATAAAGATTATTTCAACTGTTTATGTGAATTATTACCTGGGGATCTTACCACCTTTTATTTTTAATTTTGAACACAGTCTTTACAAAACAGCTTCGTTTAGAAGGACAGAGAGAGCTAGAGACACCCGAATTGACTCTGATATGTTTCATGACCTCTAGGAGAAGAAGATCATTTATTGTTTAACTAAATAAGGTCTTTCAGCTGATGCTGGTCAGACATAAGAGGTATCTGTGGTGAATACTATGTCTCCCAGGTCACTGCAAAATAGACAAGATGCTGTCAGAAAATCCACCTCAGATCTAATTCACAGGAAGACTAAGTTCACGAACACAGGTCTTGATCATTACTCAGTCCACACCTAACTGGCTAACTACCTTTGGCAGAATCCAAAACTAAAGTCAGAAATCACATAACAGCTACAAAAAGGAATGTACGAAACTAGCTACAGAAGATCAGAAATGAACACCAAAGCCATGCTGTTAAGACTTATTTCTCTTGTACTGAACTCTCCCTCCCCCACCGTACCACACTTCCAAATACCTTTAGGTCACCAGCCTCAGGTTTTTCAGTCTCTGAATCGTCATCTTCCTACAAGACAAGAATTTACAGGATTAAACTTAAAGAGCAGGCTTGGCAAGTAACTGCACTTACAGCAAAGGGCTTGCGTTTGGCAGCCCAGCAGTAGTCCAAGACCCTCTGAATGGAAGTTAGTTTTGCCCCACCCACTCAGGACCAGAAAACGAGCCCTACAGTCACAAAAAGAAGTGTAGTTGTGGGTTTTTTTTTTTTTTGTTTCCCTTTTAAGGCAAAAGCATCACTCAGTAGAAGACATCCTCCGCAAAACTCATGCAGCTCCTGAATGTGCAGAGCTAGACAATAAGAAGCAACAGAACCACGGAAAAAAGCACTTATTGATAATTTTGTCTTTTTCCCGTTGGTGGGCAGGGACTTTGCACTCACCCCTGGTTAGCGGTACTCGCAGAAAGCAGCGGTTGCAAGGCCTATTACTCTCCCAAGCACACATCAGCAACACAAACGGGACACGTGGCGTGCCTGCCACACAAGCAGGTGAGGCTTGCAGGCTTGGTGAGGGTCTGCCCGAGCACCAAGTCCAAAGTCCCAGCGATGCCAGGTGACACCGCACCGTTCCTTACTTGCGCAGCGCTCTCGCAGCCTCACTTGCAGATGACACGAACCTCCATAGAAAGGAGCTAACTTCAGTTTTAGGCAAGTCTCTATTTGTTTTTCATTTTCTATCCAGAAATAAACAAACAAAAAAGGGCAAATTTCCCCCTGAGAGCCTAAAATACTGAACTCAGCCTTAAAAATCTGTACTAAGTGAGAAGTAACCTACAGCTTTGATCCAAAACTGGCAGGTAAACTGTCCCACGAGCTGCTCGACTGGGGATCCTAGAGTTAGGTATGCCTCTAGACATCAATACATACTCCGGCTTCAAAACAAGTCTGAGGAGCAGAAAAAAAAGGTTTTTCTTGCTCACACAGCTCAGTAGAATGGGTTTTCCTCCAAACTCTGCCACTTAATTTCAAGTTTGGCCCCAAAGCAAGAACTTGGTGTTTCAGCTTCCAGAAGAAAAACAAAAGAGAAGTGAGGTGATCACATGCAACTGGAAGAAGGGCTTACGGTGAAGTGCCCACCTCTGGGTGCTAGCACACAAACAAGTTCTGGCAAGGCAAGCCAGAGGATGATCACGCAACAATGTCAGTAAGTTTTAATTGCCTGAATTAACATGCATATCCCACAGAAGTGACACACCAAACCCTTTCACTTCAGCTGCTCTCCAGCATATCTCCCTAAAACATGCACGTGTGCCCGTAATTCAGTCTTAACAGTCAAAGTTTAGTAACAGTAAGAAGAACCACAGCACCAGGTTACTTGGTACTCAATCAGATGTTCCCCCCCCACACCCATGTTCCCACTCCTAGTAAAAAGATGAGCGATTTTCAATGAAAGAACAACAGGTTGAATCATTCATCATATAGACACTTAATGGAAACAGCTCCCAAAACTTTCTAGCCTACCAGAGGACAGCTCTGAAGCAACAACAACAAAAAGCCTTACTGAAACTGCCCTTGAAAAATGACTTTTCAGTCACAGTTGAAGTAGACGATACAAGCACAGAGCTGTTTGGATAAAAACCCAGGGCAGCCTGAAAGCAACTGGCACTGCTTTTCCAAAGCAGCTCATAAAAGAGCTACCAGCGCTAGGATCTATGAAGCTCACGATTCTGGTCAAAGAATATAAAGAAATGCACGTTGCTGGCCTGCAATGAGACCAGAGAGAACGCGCCTTCAGTAACCTGCCTACACTTGTACGGTAACGGAAAATAAGTGCGAGATCCACTGGCTAAACATCCGAGTGTCCCGGCCAATTGAGTTACCTGAACAGCACCTGGAACCTCCCAGATGACAGACGACTGCAACCTACACTGAAAATTGTGTGTGCAACGAAGGCTGCCCTGTTCACACATCTAGCTGCCAACGAACACCTGGATCACAGCTACAGCCTTCTATAAAATAGAGATCTTACCAAAAGAGCCTCCAAGCCCTGCATATAAACAGGAAATCTACTAAAGATTTTATTAAAGTTTCGTTTACTAAATAAACTTTTACTAAACTTTTAATAAAGTTTCATTACTTGGCTTCGCCAGATGCCAACCCTAAATGCTATTGCTTGCACCTCTTCCAGTTAGCACAAGCACACACAAAAAAAAGAAGAAAAATAGACAAGGTTCTTGACTGCTGCTTGGGAAAGCAAATAGCAGGAACAGTGAACGTCTTCTATAAGAAGGAACTAATGCACGTAAAGTAGATTTCAGTAAGAAAAAGTTGTAAAAACACTGTTTCCTTCCTGTATTAAGTAGCCAAAAAATTTGAGCAGGGCCAACACATCAACATGGAGGGAAGCGAAAGGTTGATGAGAAAGAAGAGAACTTCCCCAAGCCTTACTGCTTTGCTCTTCCAGAGACAGAAACATTTATCCTTTTGTGTCCTGTAGCTGCACTCAGAGGCAGTGAGCTACATGCCCTGCCTGATGATGCACCAGGTACCTCGGTATTCAGGTGGAGTTGTACACATGCCATGCACCTACGACAAACGAAAGCCACTCAAGCCTAGACAGGACGCCACTACATCAAGTTCACCAGATGTAGTAAGTCGAGTTAGACACAAAAGAATAACTTGGGACATCACAGCACTTTATTCTTTTCGGTTATCCAGCCGCCCATGCACCAGCACGCTTCTCTGACAGCGCTGCCACGTGTGCTAACAGCGGAAGGAAGAGCTGCGCGTCCTGTGCCAGCCTTCCTCCCGGGGAAGAGTCAAAGAGCGTCGCTGGGTTAGTAACGAGCAACGAGGCCTGCACTCAAAGATGCTGGGAGTCAAGGAGAAGGCGCCTGCCTTGCCAGCCAAGTGAATGGAAATGCTGGAGGCCACAGGAGGAGCCCGGGGTTGGCGTAGGGCTGGACGAGCGCTGAGGGGCCGGGGTCAGGGACACACGGGGCGGTGCGGGGGGGGCGGGGGGTACTTACTGACTGCCTGCTGGTCTCCTCGTCCTCCTCCTCGTAGCCCTCCTCATCGCCATCCAGCCGCGTGAAATCGTCCTCCCCGTACCCCACGGAGACGAGCCCGCCTTTCTCCCCTGAGAGGAGGGCAGAGAGAGAGGGGGAAAAAAAACCGCAAAATAAAGAAAAAGACAAATAAAACCAAGCCGCGAGGAAGGCGAGATGGCAACGAGGGATCCCCCCGGGGCCCACCCGCGGCCCTCAGCCCGTGCCCGCCCTCACCCGCGGCCCCCTCGCCGCCCGCCGGCCCGGCCTCGCTGTCGGACTCCGGGTCCGAGTCCTCGGCGTACACGGCCAGGGAGGACAGGACGCTGCGCTTCGCCGCCGCCATCTTCCGCCCGGCCCCGCCGCGCTTCCGGCGCGCGCCGTTGACGCAGGCGGCGGGGTCGCCATAGCAACGGCGCTCTCCCGCCGCTGCCGGAACCGGGCTGAGGCCGGCCGGGGGACGGCTCGGTGCGAGAAAAGCCCCTCAGCGAGGCACCGGAGGGAGGCTGAAGGTGAGAAGGAGGAGCGGAGGTGCGCTGGGGGGGTGGAGGGGGGTTGTGTGGGGGTGGTTTTTTTTGAGGGTG